>JAACNH010004053.1:0-25772 GCA_019447015.1 Hymenochirus boettgeri | reverse complement strand
CACCTTGCCCAGTATAAACCGAGGGGAGAGTTTGCCACTAAGATGTTTGGAAACTACAACTCCCAGGCATGCTTTATTGCTGGAGTTGTAGTTTTCAAACATTCTTAAGTTGCAATACTATACAAATAGGTAGAACCTTCTTTAATTTGGGCATACTGTATGCACAATATAGAGGATTTACCCTATTTGCAACGTATTTGCCACTAGAGATGTCCGAACTTCACTTCGCAAAAATCCGGTCTCTCCGAGTCCTCGAATTTCGGGAGAAAACTTTGAAAATTTTGAAACATCCGCGAGCGGACCGTTAAAATTAAAATAACCTTGAAATAACGATATTTTTCGTAATTTTCGAAACTTTTCGAAATTACGAGTTTCACGTATTTTCGGGAATTTTCGAAATTTAACGATTTTCATGTATTTTGAAATATGTTTTTTCAAAAATACAAAGAATCCTGTAATTTCGAAAATTTTCGAAAATACTTGATTATGGAGATTAAGAGAAAATCCTGTGTATTTTTCTAAAAATTTCCGGAAACATACTGAAAACTCGTAAATTTCGAAAATTTTCAAAATACAAAATCCGCGAATCGGAAGTTTGGAAGGCAGAAAATCCGTGAAAATCACGCCCTTTCAACGAACGGGATAACATCCGCGCGCGATCCAGTTTCGGATCCGTGAACCGGCCTCCCTATTTGCCACGTAAGATGTTTGAAAACTACAACTCCCACCAATAAGCATCTGGGAGTTGTTGTTATCAAAATATAAATGGCAAATACTGCAAATAGGGGTAAATCCTCCTATATTTGTGCATACGTAGTTCACAAATTAAAGAAGGTTTTACTCTTATTTGTAAGTAGTTGCCAAATTCCCTGTTGAAAGCAAAAGCAGCCTATCTCACTACCTGGTCCCGCCGGCCGCGCGATCCGCATCCTTCTACACAGCCTCTGCGCATCCGGATTTAGTCACTTACGCCGCGGCTCTCCTTTGCGGCGCCGTGGGTAGTGCTCATCCGGATGCCGCAGAACTGGTGGCAGCGATGATGCCGGAATCGCGCGCCGGCGGACAAGGTAGGAGAAGTATGGCTGACGCGAGTATAAAACAAGGTAGATTTTCAGAGCTTTTTTTAAAGCACTGAAAAACCTCAGGTTATACTCGAGGTATCTCGGTAATTATCTATTAGGGTATACATTAATTAGTCATTATATCTATAGTGTCATTCTGAATGGTCACAAATTAGTTACTGATACATTAAATTTACAAAAACAACTTCTACTACTTTGTGAGTAGACAGTTGTGCATTACATAACAAAGTTGTGGATAACTCTTTAGAAAAGATTAACCCTTTAATAATTAAAACATTTGGACATTCTATCATGGCAACTGAGATTCAATCATTCAATTAAAGGACAAATATAACATTACCAATGTCATTACCTGCCCTAACCTCTAACTGATTTTTTGCCCTTTCTTACCTTCCATTACTAACAAATGTTAAAGATATTACATCTAATCTCCTTAACTACTGTCCCACGTCGGTTATAACTCAGGTTGAGGACCTAAACCACCATATACTCACTGCTGGGTTCGCCTTCTATCTTCTGGAATACTTACTTAAAGTTTGCTTTGTGACTTCATCCTCCATTTAGTCACGCGGCTCCAGCCAATAGAAGATCCACGTCTTCTCATTGACTGGGATCGTGAAGGTGGACGTGGATTCAGAGCTGTGAAGCAAATTTTAAGTAAGTATTGCAGAATATGAAGGTGAACCCAGTGGTGAGGACATGGCCATGTGGCATAACACGTAACACTGGGCCCCCCAGCAAAACGATGTTGGGGCCCCTATCTGTGCTTCATCCACAGTGGTTTTTCTGGGAGGAGGCGATATCTGTCACAAGGAAAAAAATAAGAAGATGGCCCCCTTGACTCTCGGGCCCCCCTGCGGTGCTGTCTCCTGGTAGTTACGCCCATGATTGGAGGTAATGTTTTCACCTTGGTTACTACTGACTGCCAGGTCCAGTGAAACGGGGAAGGTAGTATAGTTGTCCTTTAACATGTATCCATCTGGGCTTAAAACCCAAAGCACATTGTGCTGCTAAACTGATTCTTAGCAAGGTAATTAAGCGGGGTCAAAAGTACTGCCTTCACCTTGTCATGCTAGTTCACATTTCTTTATAAGCCCACAAAACTAGAACCAGACTGGAGGATCCAGAATGTTTCAGCTTTGTAATCCAATGTGTATTTGTTTAGAGCTTGCTTTTTAATTTCTATGTATTAGTGTCTATTCATAACAAAAATAAAAAACTTTTTGTCTTGCTTTGCAATATATTTTTTGTACCTCACATTTAAACGGGTGTAAAAATAATAGAGTGGTAATCTTTCACTCTTCTCTTTTCCTTCCCCCTTACATTAACAATGTCACTAGGACATGTTGTTCGCAATATTGGCCAAGATCCACCCTTTCCTCTCTCATCCGCTACTAAAATGCTCATGGCGTTGCCCCTTATACTCTCCCTCTTGACTATGTACATTCATTGCCTTCTGACCTGTCATCCTCTATCCTCCTCCAAGCTCGGAAGCTTGGATCATCTCACTCTCCTCCAAAGGAAGAAGCCATAGGGTGGCTTCCCCTCAACACAAGAATCATATTCAATACCCTTCTTTTAACCTTACTGCACCTCCCTACTTATCTTCTCCCCTTGGTTCCTTATGTTTCTGGCTGTACCCTGCAATCCTCACAAGGCAATCTTCCTCTACAAACCCTCAGTGTGTCTCTGTAATGAGGCAATATGAGCAAATGCATAGGGCGGTGTCCCTGCTAAATATCAGAGAGCGCAGACAGAGCTCACTTTTATTTTTAATTTTTTTTTAGAAAGGGGCAGCAGAGAAGAAGGAAAATAAATCACAGGTGCATGAGCATGTGCACACTCACGGACCCCGCAGATTTTCCCTCTTAGCTCGGCACTAACTGCTTCTTTCATGCAGGCACAATCTGATCCCATAGTGTAATGGGGGTGATTATCTGTGTGTGCAAAGCAGGGCACATCTTTTCAACATAGTTTGGGGTGATCTGGGCAATAGGGCAAGTTATATGTACCTATCTGTGTGATCTAGGCATTAGGGCATGTTAAATGTACCTATCTGTTTAAGCTGGGCATAGGGCTACATGAGGGCAACTTGGTTAGGTTAGTTGGGCCCTGCTGAAAAAATCTACCTTGAAAGGTGGCTAATTTTGCCCAATGCAATCAGATGTTAGCTTTCAAATGTTAAATAAGATCTTGATTGGTTGGGGCAAAATTAGCACCATTTTAACGATGAAACTTTTATTGAATCTCCCTTAAAATCTTTAACCACACCCCATTCCTGGAAGCCACACACACCTACCCTAGTACCTAGTGGTACATAGGGAGGCATTCAAAGTTGGCTCAGGTGGCAAAAACCCTACAGACGCCCCTGAAACGAACACTGCCTCCTCCCCATTGAACCATTATCTCTTGCGCTCCCTCCGTTTGGAACTCCTCCTTTGCTTCGCCATGTAACAGTAGACTGTCCTACTTTCTGAGCACCAGCACAACAAATGATTGTTAGCCACCTTAAGCACTTTGTACTGTACCATCCCCCATTTGTATCTGTATGTTGTCTCATCTTCTTCAGTAGGGATCTCATTCCTATTTGGTCAAGCATGCTGCAACTTATATCAATTTATCCATAATTTATATATATGAGTTCTTAACCTATGTATTTGATTTGTATTTAATTTAATTTTTATTTATCTACACTTATCTCCTTTCGTGTGTATACTCTGTATTTTATAATGTACAGGGCTGCGTACCCAGTGGCGCTTTATAAATATTTTATACATACATACATTGGGAAATGATGTACCCACCACAAATAAACTTTATCATAACAACCCCGACTAATCTATTTCCAGTATAGAATTCTTTGGCTTTGGTCTATCCAAAGCAATATTACTAAATATGTTATTAAATGGAAATGGCAGAGAGTTTCTTTAACTTCTCCATAATAGGCGAAAACATACAAATCAATTGCTGTAAAGATCTTAATATGTCCTCTGAATTCAATTAACCATTCTCCTATCCATGACTCCCATGCTCTCTTGTGAAAGGTACCAGACTCAAAGAAACACATCTCTGTAAAACTTGTATCTGTTTTAAATTAGAAACTTATATTTCTCTGTTTTGCCAGCATAAATAGATCTATTTGGGAAAAAAAACTGTTGGTTCACCGAAGAATAATTGCATTTATATTTTTATCTTTAAAAATCCACATTAAAAACAAAAAGTACTTTTTGCATGAGAAAAGGTCTATGAGTTTAAAAGACTGTATTATAAAAAAGGATCCTTTTCAGAAATGTTTACTTAAAGGTAAACTACTAAAGTTACCCTTACCGTCCTGTGATGCCTGGATCCTGTCTGATTCAGTATTACCTCTAAACTGCACACACACCTCAGCACGCCTGTGGACACAAAAATATGGGTAAATTACTGTACTTACTGATATGTGTCACAAATGGTAAACTTGTGCCGTTTGTAAAATACACACATTTTTGGTAGAACTGTCACTTTAAATAGCAAGGGAAGCCGTGACTTTCATTACACAACAGAATGCAGCTATGACTCCTCCCCCTCCCTTCTGACTGGCAATTCATTTGATCAACTGAATGTTTTCAGCCCTGCAGATCAAAAATCAATGTGGGCATTATTACCAGTCACTGTGGGCTCTAAACTGGTCACTGTGGGAATCATTTACCAGTCATTGTGGGCATTATTTACATCATGTGTAAAGTTCTTCCCAATTCTGGACAAGCCCACACCCCACTTCCGACAAGACACACCCACTTTCAATAATAAAACCACACCCCTTCAAGCGAAGCAAGGGGGGCAGCATTTTAATTTTTTTTTCAGGTGCCAAAGTCTACACAGCTGATAAGCAGTTAGGGAACATTTCTGGTACCAATTGAGCTTTGACGTTAGATGGGACTATGTGCTATGACCTAGCTGTGCCTAGTGGAGTGAATCACCGCCGTCCACATTTAACTCAGAAACAAGGTGCATCATTTGATTGTAAAGGGGAAAACCAGTTTCTGTCCCGGCCCCAACTTTGACCTGTTAATGACAGAACATAGGCCTAAAATCAAAAAGGGGTTCTGGTCCTATAATATACCTGTAATATTTTGAGAACTCCATTTCTCCCTATAAGGAAAACTACATGGTCTAAAACTCTATTAGGCTGAGGCCACAGTGTAATGCGCCTGAGCGCGCCAGAAATAGCATGCACAGCACGTGTGTTAATGTGCGGATTGTGCACGTGTGTTAACGTTGCGTGTTGTGCAAGCGTGTTGCTGCGATTGAGCAAAGTTGGGCATTTGAAGTGCATGCCATTGAGCAAAAATGCGCGGATCCATGCAGAGTCGCAGAGCACATTTTGTTTGGCCACATCATTGGGCCACACTAGTGTCTGCTTTTAAAAGCTTGATCAGATCGTGCTTAAAGCAACATTATTGTGGCCTAGCCCTTAATGATATATTTGAATATTTGAAGTTATAGACTAAACAAACACTGAATGCACATATGCAGTATAAATACCAGCATATGTGCATTCATTCAGCATCCTAAGATGTGCCTTGTAGCAAAAAAATTAAAGTAAGGAAAAAGTAAAATGTCGAAATGACCCATGCAGCACCATCACAATCATAGGATTCCAGTATATTCCATTACATATGATCGTGGAACTGTGTATGGCCGATGATCCGCCATTTCCCCCTTATCAGACCTGCTACAATTTTTATTGACCCAAAATGGATTATACGATACCAGGATTGTATGATCAGTATTGTTGGCATGGACCCCTTACGTTAATAAATCCATATGATTAATTGCAGTTTTTTAAATGATTGTCCAATTTTTTCGTACTCTACAAGCGATTTCTTTCTATCAATGATAGGAATTTCATTTTCTACCATGCAACAAATGTTAAAGGCATGCTCCACCCCAGAACTATAATCTATCCAACTCTCTGGCCCCATTGTGTAGTGTAGAAAAATCCTTACCTTACACCCCAGCTCCAAATGGTTCTCCTGTAGTCCCCCTCCAAAGTCCATAAAACTGGCCACCAGGAGCCTAGCAAGGGGGAAATTGTTTCCGCCTCTGAGGCTTCCTCTGAGGTTTCTGGCATGCTCTGAGCAGCCCTCCCTCTCCCTCCCTTTTGCAATCCCGCCCCCTAGTGTAATTTCCTTTGATATAAGAAGTTTCCGCCCCCAGCCCCAACCGCAATAAAAGTTTTGTTAGAAAGTCCCCCGTCTTTACTTACCTAACCTCTCTCCTCGGCTTTCAGTGCATCCGGCAGCCGTGTCTGTGACTGCTGGTCCCGCCCCCTGCTTGCAGTTCTGTGCAGCAGAGGGCCGGGCTGTGCTGCGAAGGAAGAGAGTAAGGTAAGTAATGATCAGGGGACTTTCTAACAAAACTTTTTTTGCGGTTGGGGCTGGGGGAAGGAACGCTTCTATATACAAATTTTTTTACAGGGTGGACATGCCCTCTAAGTTACATGTTCTTGAAAGCAAACTACCAAATAATATGTTTTAACACATTTTTATTCACATTCCCTTCCCCGAAATCTATCAAAGGAACATTGTTGTGTAGATAAGTATAATACAGATAAAAATATTTCAGCCCCTTTGGCTGCATAAAATCAGACACAGTAATCCCCGAGCCTATGCCCGCCTGCTTCAATTTGCAGATTTCTAACATGCCCTAGCACAAGTTTCAGAGCATTTCAAATGCCAGACTGATAAATTTTCTGTCTTTAATATATCAGGTAAAATACCCACTGCTGTTAGCATATAATGCTTGCACAATGCCAAATATCTCCGTTGACAAATGGGGTATTCCTATGTAATTTGGTTTTGAATGAATAGTTAATGATGTAGCAGTCTTGTTGTTTGAGATACAAGCCCCACCAATTTATCAAACACAACAGCAAAAAAAAAAATCCCTGGCCCTTTTCCCTTGAACAGCTTCTAAGTCTCATTCACAGAATATGTCTTTTACTAAACTGAGTTTTCGTTTATGTATGTCCCTTCCTTCTAAAGGACAATTTAATCATTAGACGAAACGCAAACATTAGAGTTTTTTTTGTCTCAGTTCCTGTATGTCTTTTGTGCAGGCATCATTCCTCTTCACTATCTTTGTTCATCTCCAACACACTTGGTTGAAGAGATGTTTCTGAAAGCAGACGGCTGCAGGGCCGTTTGAAAGCACTCAATAAAGAGGCAACGAGGGCTTTCTGCGGTCTCTTTATCATCCTTTTTATATTTGTAACTAATATTTTCTACCAAGAAAATCATTTAGGAGCCAGCACAAATGGGGAAAAAAGAAAAACGTACTAGCTCTAAGTGCTTCTAAAATTCTGGAAAAATGTAAGATTCAAGAATTAGATTGTCCTGACTGAAGAAGACAGTAGGTACATTTCTCATAATGTAACTGTCATTGTTTCCTGTTTTCGATTAGAAAGGGCCATATTATTTTTTTTTTACTTACCAGAAACATTTGTCATTTCACAGCTACAAAGTCATTTACATTTGTATCTAAACAAATAATGCTGCAAATTTTTGCACACAACAGTATCTTCATCCTCCCGTTCTTCATGATCTACATGGATCAGAGTGAAGCCATAGATACTTTTTTTTTTTATTAATTGAAAAACAGAGGTAAGGTTAGCTCCTTTACCTACTGTTACTTCAGTTAATCAATGAAGGAATAGTTCACTTTTCTAAGTGAACTATTGCTTTAAAACAAAAAAAACTGTCCATAGTCCATTACATGCCCCAAACCCAACTGAATATATTAAGCACATTATTAGATGCATTACTACCAGATATTTAAGGATAATTATTGCCTCCATCTGTCAAGTAAGCTGACTCTCTCCTTCCTTGCAGTCAATCAAGGCTCTGACTGCTGACATCACACCAATGATTGAATGCTGATTTACCTGCTGCTGCCTTCTTTGCACTTGCTCAACTTAAAAAAGCTTTGTGAGCCAAGGGTGAGGCAGATATCTTTCCATAGGAAAAACATATGATTAAGTATCTGGTTCCAAATGCATGTAAAAAATGGTAAATAATGCAGTTGGGGTTGTATAACTGATAACTGATAACCACTATTTTAAGGCTAGATGAATCGTATTGATCAAGATGAATTCAAATATACGATATTTATTTTGAAACATTTCTGGTGATCGTATAAGTATCTGATGGATTTTTGAGGATTTTACTCCTTAAAAACTCTGGAGGACCACAATTTGGCATCCCTGGCTTTGTGCTTCTTTGTTAATATGACTGAACAGAACACTGATCAAATCCTCAAAAATACTCGATAAAGTGACACAGAGAACTGAACTAATGAAGAACCAAGCATAAAGAGGAAGCAATTAATTTATTTCAATCAATAGTTTTGTGAAGTCGTTTGAAATATAAATTGATAAAAGGATTCCTTTACACACGGCTAGCTTTACTCCATCGTAATTCGTTACAAACACTGTCAACACAGATATGGATATGAATAATGGGAATTTGTGCAAGCTTATATAAAATGGTTGCTGTAAGAATGATATATAGAAAAGAGATGACATGCCGAGATGGCAATCATTTACATACAATCGCTACTTTCTAAAAGTAAAAACACATTTTTAGGCTTATTTTTATGATACTAGGCTTTGAGCCAAACCATGCAAAACAACAAACAGATATGGGTCATGAAATAAAACTAAAATGTATGACAGACATTGGCAACAATTGCTTTATACTGTCAAAAAGCCTGAGCAACTGATTTGATTAAGCACAAACTTGAGGAGGGGTGGGGGCTTAAAAATGATTGTTTGTTTATTTAACCTCTGCAAAGGAAAAGAGAAAGGACATATATTTGACAGGAATTGAATTCAGTGAATTTCTGGATCATATTTAAAGGGCATTTCCACCCTTTAAAAAAATTGTTGTAGGGCTTCCTTCCCAGCCCCAGCCGCATTATTATTATGGCCAGAAACTCCCCACTTCCATACTTACCTTCCCTCTATCCTCCGCCGAACTGTCCCGGCATGAACTGCAAGCAGGGGGCCGACCGGCAGAGATAGAGGGAAGTAAGATCGGGGAGTTTCTGGAGATAATAATAATGGCGTTGGGTGGCAGGGGAGGCAGCCCACAATATATCCAAAGGGTTTTGTGCTAGGGGGAGGGAGACCAAAAACGGGAGGGAGAGGGGGGGGGCAGGCAGCAGTGAGCATGTGCAAATTCTCCCGGAGAGACAAGAGCAGAGTCCTATATGGACCTGCCAGGCTCCTGGTGGACATTTTTTTGTACTTTGGGGGGGACATTGCAGGAGAACCATTTGGAGCAGGGATGTAGTAAGGATTTTTATGCACTAACAGAGTGGGCCCAGTAGTGGGTGAAATTATAGTTTTCGAAAAACCATCAAACAACAGAATATCTATCTATCTATCTATCTACTATCTACATTATATTTCTCTCTATCTATCTATCTATCTATCTCTCTCACTATCAAATCAAAACTATATATCTATCTACTATCTACTTTTTCTCCTTTATATCTTCTATCTATCTATTCTCTATCATATATCTATCTATCTTCTTGCTTTCATCTATCTTATCTAATATGAATCAACAACATAGAGAAGATATCAATGCACATTCCTAGGCCCCATACATATCATATTATATGACACTGGAATACTTTTATAAAACAAAGGGGTTTTAGTATACATTCCTGTGATCACATGAATGCAAAGGCTTCCAACCACGTCAAGGTAACCCCAGTCTGGAGGTCCTAACGTCGAACCTTTTCAATTTCTTTTACTTCAATTACATTAGCAAACTTTTGCATTTCTATTTCTTACACCATCTAATAGGAATATAGGGATATGTGCACTCAACTATCAGGAGATTCAGGTGCCTGGTTGCTACTGTGATTCATAAAGTATCCAAACATACAGTCAATTACGAGCACTCACAGGACTTGTGCAGAAGCTTAAACTTTATTTCATTGGCAAAAAACAGTAGTGACGTTTCGGTCTATGTCTTAGCTGAGAATGGTCTAAGACATAGACCGAACGTTGCTATCTGTTTGTTGCAACTGAATAAAGTTTAAGTTTCTGCACATCCTGTAAGTGCTCTGTAATTGACTGTATGGTTGGATATCTATCTATCTATCATTCTATCTATCTATCTATCTATCTATCTATCTATCTATCTATCTATCTATATATCTATCTATATATCTATCTACTGTATCTTCTATCCTACATATATAATTGTCTATTTTCTTTCATTATCAAATCAAATCTTCTATGTATCTTATCTACAATATCTAAATCTACCTATCCTTCTATGTGTCTAGTGTTACATTCAGGGTTGGAATTACCAGGGAGCAGACCCTGCAACCACAAGGGCCACACATCAGTTTTGGCTAGGGGGCCACTGATCCCTATTTAAGCCACTGGCTACATTTCTTACACATTTATGTCAATGCACATAAGCGTAAGACAATATAATTAAAAGGCAAACAATGTTTCAAAATTAGACCATTCAGCTTTCTTGTTATATTAATAGTTCTTATCAGCTACATACTATAAGAAATTGTGTCATATAATCATTAGTCTCTATTCACATACAGATGTACAGATATACAGATGTCTCCACACCAATATGGAAGCCCCTGATAAGAAATGAACGCTGCTTGTTACCCTGCAGTTTATACCAGGCACAATGCAAATATTCTGCTTTGTTACTGAAGTTTTTTTTACATTTTGTGTCCATTCTGTGGTGACTGTACTTTAGAACACACAGTCCATGAGGTTACAGGTTTCAATCCCCTGATTTTTGTTTTTATTTCTTCTTTATTGCTTGATAAGAAACAACTGCAAAAATTACTTTGTGGGAAGATAACAATGGTTGTACCATATTAGTCAGTAGCATATAAGAGATGAGTAACTGTAGGATAGGGGATACCTTATTATTATGGACTAACAGTTTTTTTTACAGACAAGCTTTCGAGAGATACACTTCTCTCTTCCTCAGTCACGCATGTACTAAGAACATATGCCTATCCTTTTTTCACATTCCTTACATAAGGATTTCCTAAAAAAAGGTTATAACTCTAATCTCAACTTTAAAGATGTGATGTACCCTGTGTTTCTTAGTACTGCTTGACCTGAGAAGAGAGAAGTTATCTCTCGAAAGCTTGTCTGTAAAGATGAACTTAGTCCTAATAATAAGGTATCCCCTTATCCTACAGTACTCATCTCTTAGTTTGTGGGGAACAGAATTCAAACCAAATAAAATTCACACTGCTAAATCAGTTTTTTGTCTGAGAGGCAGGATCGTCTGTAACATGGTCTGTGTACTAATAGTAATATG
Organism: Hymenochirus boettgeri; assembly: GCA_019447015.1. NCBI lineage: Eukaryota > Metazoa > Chordata > Amphibia > Anura > Pipidae > Hymenochirus > Hymenochirus boettgeri. The sequence continues at coordinate 14,329 of JAACNH010004053.1, read as the reverse complement.
ACTGTCAGCTTCTAGGTGGACAAGGTTGCAACTTCATTGTTTTGGTCTGCTGTGCCTAGAGAACATGTGAAGTGTCCTGTGTAAACTATAGTTGGCATACACATGTATTTTCTCACAGCATGTCGCCGACAGATCACATTGGTATCTGTCAGCACACATGCATGGAAACCTCACACATGGACCTGACGCGATACCCTACACTGCCGCCATACACAGAATGATCGGATCGTCTCCCTTACTAAGCAAAGGGACCTTTGCTAATACATGCCTTCAAAATAATCCATTATTGATGCTGCGTTCTAAGGGTTTACACACCATGCAATATTTCAGCCGTCGTGCAGTAAACTGTCGCCGTGTCCACTATTGCCTCGACCAACGTCCTTTCTCCTGGCCGACTGGTCAGAAGAGCCGAACGGTTGGTCAGAGGAACCATTGCATGTGTACCATGCTTAAGCTGTCCACTATTTCCATCTCAAGTTAATCTCGGCTTAAATGTGTTGTCAGATGCAAAGGACTTGAGAAGAAGAGGAGGACAAGCAGTACCCATGCTACTCAAATCAAAATTATAGCACAATTAGCCTTTTTAAAATAAGTATTAGGTCATGTTATTACCATTTTTTTCCTCCTTTATTATGCACTATCAGTATAATTTTTAGGGTAACCTAGTCTAACTTAATTCCACTGTGATTTGCAAGAGTGTGTCTGAAACAAATATTTTGACAAATACGGATGGATCTGATGGATTTGCCAACTATGGGCAAGGTGGGGCAGAAAATGACAGATCATGATTTTAAAAACTACCACAGTCGCATCACGGTCATTGGGGGCAGTGGAAAATTTCCATGGTCAGTATTGACTCTACTTTATGGGGAGGAAATACAACAGCCTATGTATGAAATGGATTAGATATGTCAGTGCATATGGGATTGTAATCACACATACATGACTACCTTTAGATTGCTGCAGATTAGTAGCACATGCAAACCTATGCACCTCTTAATACATGATAATATCACAACCTAATGCTCCTTACCTGAGGGTCTGATTCTTGTACCCCATCCTCCTCTGATGCGAGTTTGCAATTTTATACTTATTTTTAGCAGGATTCTAGATTTTTTAACTGCATTGACTTCATGGGTTCGCTTGCACATTTTGAATTTTCAGATTTTTTGGGAAAATCTGCAAATCTTCAGAGCAGCTGAAAAATGACCGCGAATGGATAACAATCTTACGTGTGTGGCGGCTCTTATCAACACTTTTGTAATCTGTAATCTGTTCTGTAATCTGTGACAATTCTATGAACAATGCCACACATATGCTGTATAAATATACTTTAAGCAGACATATGTTTTTTAACTATAGTAAAAATCATCAAGGTAAATGAGCTCTTCTTTGTAGTTAAAGGTGATATGAGAGAACTACAAAACAGTGGTATTCACTTGTGCAATCTCCCCATCTCCCAGTAAAGAGGGGCAATGAAGTTAGGGCACTTCTTGTATCCATCTTTTTGGAACTAAACCAATTAAAGCTGGTTTTTTATTAAAGCGCACATGAAAATACAGACAAATGGTAATGATGGCTATGCAGGGCTTGTCACTTACAAGCTATGAGACAGAATTGTATGGATTTGCCTGACTGACCTCCAGTCACAGCAGGGCTTAATTCCCATACTGAAAAAAATCACTGCATTTTTGTATGCAAGAGGCAAAGTCAAGAGCAAACCCATAGATTAAGTGACTACTTGGGGTTATATAAACGAGCACAATGAAGTAGAACAATGGCAAACTAAAAAACATTATGGAATTTCATTTCTATTCGTTTACAAATAAGCTGATGCACTCTTACTAGAGATGGAACCTCTCTGTAGGCCAGGGTAAGAAAAGACACTGGATCATTGTACCTTCTAATTTTAAATCTTCTCTGTGCGCAGATAAGTATATATAGTTTCTGTTGCATACAAATTCCAGGATAAGGAATACTGTTTGATCATTAACTTGAGGATAAATGCTGGAGTATAGACAGCCAAACTTCATCAACTCAATCAAGAATTAATCACAAGCAGTGTTGAATTCCTGTGTAAGCACATTTCTAGCCATGCACATTAGCTAAGCATCCTAAGAGACTAAATCAGAATCCATGCACGTTAATCACATGCATCACCCAGGAACATCTGCAGGCAATAGCAGGGAACCCATCATGATTTCAAGGGATGCAGATAGGGGCTACCTAAAGGCTTTCTTTCATTATTTTTATTTAATTTTTTTACTCATTTTGCTGCTATTTTATACAATATGTTTAAGTAACTTAAGACAATATTGTCAATAAACTTAAGCTCCAAATTGTTTTCTGGCATGTTCTAGATTACAGATAGTCACAGGCAAGACAGCCAGTAGTACTTTACAGCTCAAATTGAGGGTAGAGGTGCTTTAGAAAACTTAACACGTGCAACTATATTTTGTGGGTCCGGATACTCTAAACAAGCTAGAAACCTGCAGATATACGGGGATATAATAAAGTTCTTATTGTTAAATGGTGGCTAACGTTGCCCCAACCAATCAGGTGTTATTTTAACCGTTTGAAAGCTAACACTGATTGATTGGGGAAAAATTAGCACCATTTTTAACAATAAGAATTTTTATTAATCTTCCTATTAATATGATGATTTCTCCACAATGCTGCTGATTTCCAAGGTGAGGCGTACAGCTATATGTTATCACATTACAGAATTAATACAGGGGCATTTATATTATTATTATTATTATTATTGTGCCACGAAAAGCTTACAATTTAAGCACATTATTTGACACATATAACCTATCTTAATGTCTTATAATTATGGAAGAAACACACGCAAGTAGGGGAAGAACACCCAAACTCCTTGCAGATGTGTCCAAGGGTGGATCAAATTCAGGACTTCAGCACAGCAAGGCATCATTTCAATTAAATATCATTTTATAAATCCAAAATGCTAGTCCGCTAATGCATAACACAACACATAGTTACGTTGAACACATAACTATAAAGTGCAGAATATCTGATATTTTTGTTCTTCTCCAGGGAACTGTTCAATACTGTATATTTAGTGATGTAACCTGTGATCTAGTAAGTAAGAAATGTCTTTAGCCTCAGAACACAAAATATGTAGCAAGCTTAACATTCCAGTTAAATTACCAAAATGATTAATGATTTAGCAAAGTGAGAGGACAAGAACGTGACAACTGCAGTTTCATTCCACTAAATGCAAATAGTCACATGGGATAAAACACTCAAAGTTACAGCAGAAACTAACAGAAGAGGATCTGTGATCCCTTGTTCTTGACATGTACAGGGAAAAAAATTCCAAGGAGAGTTTCCTTACAGAGACAGTGCACCATGGGTCCATCTATTTCCCTAAATCAGTGTATGTGTAATTGTGTATTGGATGATTTGAAATGCATTGTTTTGATTGCTGATTTCAATCACTTAAACTGCACTGCACTCCCCATAATAATACAAATGTATTCAGCATTTTTATGTCATGTACACATTTTGTTCATTTTTGGAAGAATTTGACATGAACATTTCTGACTTGGAACCTACCTGGAACCAGAAACCCATTTAAAACATAGAATAACTGATAAAATAGAATAGCATTCTGAATCGAGAAAGCCTTCGGATGACTAGCAAAACGTCTTCAAGAACTAAACTTTAAGTCCAGTTGATCTAATTGAATACAATATACAGTGTATTAATTAGAATAGTATTTAAGGTGTGAGTTGGAAAATCATGGCAAGGCAATTCAATAAAGTCAGCAGAAGACTGGAAATATGGTAGAAATTTTCTGCCTGACCCAATCCTGTTTTTCAATAAACTGCTTGATGTTAAGTGGTTTGAACAAAAAATTAGAAAACTGATGTAGATATTTCAGTATATCAATAAATACAATTTTTCATTTTTCATGCATGTTACTGTGCTTCCCAAGGTGAGACATTTTGATTGTGTGTGGCCTACTTTTCGCCTGATCCAAAGTCATCCAACTCTACTAGTAGGCAGGTTGAAATATTGCCGGTTAAATTGGAATGGAAAGCGGGTGATATTTTGTCACAATTGATCGGCTGAATTTTACAACTTGCCTATGCGAATGTTCGACTTCGGTAAATCACTCTGTCGTAGGCAAAAATTATCTGACGGATATGTCAAAGATCTTCAAGTGTATGGTCCCCATCATATTGACATGCTATAGCTATTTTTTCGTGCTCTAGAGCACTCAAAATAACAATGAAACATTTTGTTTAAAAGAGGTAATGATTACACATTGTGTCTGGTAAGATCTTTGGTTTGAATCCCTTTCCTAGTACTAAACAGAAAAAAAAAATAGCCAAGCCAAATGATTGTCCTTTAAGGGTAACTGTGTGTCTCCTTACAGGATTTTCAAAAGAGTTCTCTTGAACCTTTCAAACAAGCCTAGGCTGAAGTCTTTAGCTTTCTGGATCTTATGTTAAGGGTTGTAAAGTTAAATTTCCTTGTCTGCCCTAACTGTCTGAGTCTGTTAGGGTCACTTGATGTGCTGTTTAAAAAGCCCCACCCCCCAGAAATCTATAATTTCTGAAGCAATTTACAGACCTGCAACAATTCTCTGTCCTTTTCCTACTAATGGGCACCTTAGGCTGGGTACACACCATAATATATTTTCACATGTGTAGGCGAAGTGCCCCCTCCCCAGATAATTTTTCTGGGTAGGACCTAAACCACATGGTGTCCCCTGGGTCTTTCTCCAATCCTGAGAACAAGCCCTGCAAATTCAGCTGTGAGACGCTTGCAGGGCACCCCTGCAATAGTCAGGGACTATGGCAAGGCTGATCAATGAACAAAGGCTTATTCTTGCCAGGATGAAAAGGCAGGTCCACAGCCGGCAGCAGTCACAGCGTTGATTGACTGCATGGAGGGAGGCTTACTCTCGCCAAAATGGACAAATCTTTATCCTTTAATTTCTGGTTACAAATGCATATAATAAACTGGTAAAAAAATAGGGGTTGCGGGCATATAACTAACAAGTTACCAGTATTTTGTTTAAAAGGCGGACATGCCCTTAAAGTATATGTACAACCTAAAATCTTAACGGATGCGCTTTCTTCTACACAGTAAAGCAGAAGAGGAGGAAATATCGGGGCAAGCTAAAAAGACTACAACCATAACCCAAGATGACCCTCGGGGGGCCCTAGGGGGGAAAAAGGGAACACATTACTTAAAGCTGCAGCTTCCAAATACAAGTCAGTTAATTTTAGGGTGTACATATCCTTTAACATGTTATGCCACGATATTTTTCTTAGAAATTTGTGAGATGTGTATGCTATCAGTCCAGTTGTGGACATTACTTTTCAATTTCCTATTCTCATGCAGCACAGAATTAAATAAAAGGGAGTACACTGCAAAAAAGTTTATCTTACTGAATGGCTGTGGCTTATATAAAGGTGGTGTGTTTTTGTTTTGTTTTGTCCTATTACCCTCCCATACCCTACCTTTAGTGCTTGAATCTTGCTGGCTTTCTCCTCTGCTGTAATCACATTTTCAGGACTGCCTCCATGAGATTTGCAAAGCTGCAACCTACACTGTGTCAGAGAATAGTGTGGGCATTGACGCGTGTACACGTGATGTCAGCGCGCGTGGGCTCTGGTGACGTTGTCTTTCCAGCAGATATAACACAGCCAAAACTAACGTTTAACATCTATCCAGTGTGCCATTATTGTCAGTACTCTCAGTTTTTCCAAACAAAAACTTGATGCGGATCAGACAAAGCCACCTCTTTCATTGATCAGTGACCAACACACTGTATTCATATTGTTTACATTAAAAATAGTGCTTAATTACAAATGTTCCTTTGCAGGCATAACTTCCACAGGGGGCCTGAGAGACATGAGGCTCCCCACCTACTTTTTTCCTAATTTAGAAAATTATTGTAGTTTAGCCTCATTTTTTTACCTCTACATTTTCCTTGTCCTCCCTGCCTTCTCTTCCCCTCTTTCTTGACCACTTCACTATTCTGTTATCTCTCCTCTCATTTTATTGCCCTCTACACTTTCCTTGGCACCTTTTGCTTATAACTAGGTGCATATTTATAAAAGAGCGAAAAGTACGAAATGTTTTTGCATTCGCTTTTCGCATGGGTTTTCGCCAAAAGACAGTTAACGCTATTTATAAAGGTAGCTTAACGAATGGCAAACCGTTTCCGCGAGCTATCGCTAAACCCTTTCGCCTTACTTCGCAATGGTAATTTTAGCGAAAAGGAGCGAAAGGCATAACGCGATTTATAAAAGAGCGAAAGGTGGTTTTTTGCGTTAAAAGAGCGAAAGATTAGCGCGACCCTGAAGGTGGTGAAAAGTATTGTTTGAGCGAAAAGGCATTCTAATGGGTAATATGCCTTGAAAACCCGAACGCGCATTAGAAGCGATCGCGCATTAGAATGAAATATGCCTTGGAAAGCGACATTAGAAAGGCGAACGCACATATAAAGGCGAACGCACATTAGAAAGGCGAACGCACATTGAAAGGCGACCGCGCATTATAATGGAATATGCTTTGGAAAAGCGAACGCACATTAGAAAGGCGAATTGTCAGTGCAAAAGAAAATTGTATTCAATTGAGAAATTCTAAGAAGATTGACTAAATAGACATTGCGACTTCTTGGTAAATGTGAGGTGGCCATTTTGAACTTGACATCATTTTCTAGTGGCTTTTCTGGTTTTGAATGTTTTCGCAATGCAGTCTTCTTAGATGCGTTAGTTTTCGCTGCGATACTTTTCGCTCTTATCGCGTTCAGCCGCGAAGTGTTTTTTTCGCTTTTTTATAAATAAGGCAAAACGAAGCCCCAAATGGCGATTTTTTTGCTGCGATGTACTGCGCTAATTATTTGGCGAAAAAGACAATCCTTTATAAATATGCCCCTAGGTTTTTTTTCCCTCTCTCCCCCTTGTTTTTTGGCTTATCTATTATCTTTTAAAATTGGCTTTTTACTTTCTGTTAATCTTTGTCAGTACTGCTCTGACCAGATGAAGAGGGTTTAGCCCCTCGAAAGTTTGTCACACTAAATAAACTGTTAGTCCATACAAAAAGTATCACAGTACTCATGCAGGGTTATTTAATAAAAGTTCTTATCATTAAAAATGGTGCTAATTTTGCCCCAACCAATCAGATTTTGCTTTTAAATGTTAAACAATATCTGATTGGTTGGGGGAAAATTAGCACCATTTTTAACAATAAGAACTTTTATTAAATCTCCCTGTTATTTTTTAAATTATTTTCCTAAGACGATAAGGCCTCCCCCAAACAACATGTAGATGAGCAGGGAGTGGCCCATTACAGTTTGCTTGGGGGGATGATGATTTCTAGTTACTTCACTGTTGTTTTCAAACAGATTTGAGAACCCTGTTATTTAACATGTACCTTACAGCTATTTAGTACTGCTCCCATTTACGGTACATACTGTATTTAAATTTGTGTCTGTGTGTGTCACACAAGTGCTTTTTATTTGTGTGCATGCATTCACAGTAGTATGTTTGTGCTGCCTTAAACAGCTTTGATTACTTCATTTTTGGTGTGGAGCCAGTCTGATCAACCAATTAGACCGGCCTGAGTAGGTCATTAAAAATGTGAACACTTTTCAAAACATAAGGGACTATGCAGAAAAAAATGCATTTAAGTACAAGGTAAAAATTTAAATCGATTATTTTCTCAAGGTTGTCACTTTCTTCATTAATCTCAAATTAGGATTAATGGAGATGGTATATTTACCTGATTTAGATTGTGTTACTTGCCTTTACATTTCATCTATTTCTTGACTGGGGCAACCCTGGACTTTTTTGTCACCTGAGGTGAAATTATCCTTAATACAGCCGCTGGAGGTGGGTGTGGTTTGCCAGAAAGTGGGTGTGGTTTGTCCAGAAGTGGGTATGGTTTTGCCCAGAAGTGGGTTGTGGTTTTTGCTCGGAACTGGTGTGGTTTTGCTTGGAGGTGGGTATGGGGCTTTTTCTTTATCAAGATTTATCTTTTGCTCTAGTGACATTGGATTTGCTCATTTTATGTGTTATACTAGACATTAAGCCTGTTACATTAAGGGCTGCTAGAAGCCCAGAAACCCCCTCAGTGTCCCAAGGCCAGAGTGACAGTCTGTGACAGTCCCCCCTCTGTGACAGACCCCCTGTGACAGCCCCCCTCTGTGACAGCCCCCCTCTGTGACAGTCCCCCTCTGACCCCCCCCCCTCTGTGACAGTCCCCCCCTCTTTGACAGCCCCCTCTGTGACAGTCCCCCTGTGACGACCCCTCTGTTACAGCCCCCCTCTGTGATAGTCCCCCCTCTGTGACAGCCCCCCTGTGGAAGCCCCCCGTGACAGCCCCCCCTTTAACAGCCCCCTCTGTGACAGTCCCCCCTGTGACAGCCCCCCTCTGTGACATCCCCCCTGTGACTACGCCCCCCTCTGCGCGACAGCCCCCCTCTGACAGCCCCCTGTGGCAGCCCCCCGTGACAGCCCCCCTGTGACAGCCCCCTCTGTGCCCCCTCCTGTGACAGCCCCCTCTCTGTGACAGCCCCCCTCTATGACAGCCCCCCTCTGTGACAGCCCCTCCCTCTGTACAGTCCCCCCCTCTTACGCGCATGTGCAAAAACAACCAAAGTGTTGCTTTGGCCTCACAGGTACGCTAGTTAGTTTTACGTGCATGCACGAACAAACTCCGTAATGGCCGCAATTACACAGAGGGGCAGCTGAGGGCAAAAACGAAAGCTGCAGTTAGGCTTTTATATATATATGTCACATTCTGCATCCACACTATAACTCATATCGAACTCATTTAGAAACCTACCTAATGTATAATGTCACCACTTTCTCAACCAGTCTATTTTAAAGGGGAGTCTTTTATTGGATTTAAAAGGCTGTGATTTATGGAAAATCTTCTATGCTGAGATATGTGCATAGTTTCTACACAAACATGATGTCATGTACAACTTCCACATGGTAATATGGTTTATCTGGGAACACATGATACATTAGTTTAACTGTAGTTATAACAGTTAAACTACAGTAAACTAGCCCCACAGTATAAATCAGGCTTTCTTCCCCCATTTTTATAAATCCAAGGGCTGGGGGGAAGTAAGAGCCTGTTATATGATCCAGGCGCAAGTATGAGAAATGCAAAAGTTTGCTAATCATAATTAAATAAAAAAGGTTAAAGTTAGACCTTCCAGACTGGGGTTACCTTGACGTGGTTGGAAGGCTTTTCATTCATGTGATCACAGTAATGTATACTAAACCCCTTTGTTTATAAGTATGCCATATATATATATATATATATATATATATATAATATACACCAAGATTGGTGGCACTCAATCCTTTCTGGAGCAATAACCCGGGTGCATCCTATCATTCCCAAATAAGACATATGCACGGAGTACTCCTCGGTCTTCTTAAAGCAATTATTTCAGTGTACAATTAAAGCAACGTTTCGGTCCTGTTTCTTGGACCTTTCTCAGGAATAAAAATCTACAATCTGCATTATTAAGCTTCAGTATTGCTAATTATGGCTGTCACTCCAGCCTCTATAATGACCAAAAACTCCTTTTCAGGTTTCACAGGGAATCACTCTGCAAGTATCCTCTGTTTCTCTGTTGCATCCCTTTAAATGGCCAGCAGATTTTCCATACATTAATAGCCATACTGGATATTACAGCCTTATTTTACAGCCTGAAAATCTTGGTTTAAGATCGGTTTATAATCTCCAATATCTGCATGCAAAATGTGTAGACTGGGGTAAATGCTAAGTCCCAATAATAAGTTCATATATATTGCGAAAGGGCACAAAAACCAGAAATGGTTTAAAGCAAGTATGATGGATCTCAACCCCTATGTTCCCCAGCTGAGTAAGAGTTTCACTCGTGCATGGGGGCGTCACCTTGGCGTAGCTACAAGGATCAGTGGTGGTAAGGTAAGTAAGTCCAGGGGGACGCGTATCACAGTCCAATCTAAACAACAGATGCGCGTTTCAAGAATAACATTTCCCTTCTTTAGGGTACCCGACAACCAGTACAGTACGTACGAATAGTAATAGTATAGTATAGTATAGTACAGTACAGTATATTAATGGTACACCATACAATATAGTACAGTTTAGTACAGTTACTATAGTCACAGTAAATGTATATTAAAGTAGGAGTATAGTATAGTAATAGTTATATATATAAAATATAAATAGTATAGTAATGTATATTAGTATAGTACAGTGCAGTAATTGTATAGTACAGTACAGTATAGTAATTATATAGTATGGTACAGAACATGTACAGTACATATATTACAGTAAGTAGTAATAGTATTGTACAGTATAGTTCATAGTATAGTATTGCATAGCATTGTATAGCATATTATACAATTTATTGCATTTTTCCATGTTATTTTGTTGTGTAGAGTAATGTAGCCTTTGTCAGAAAAGTTTAGGGAAGAGCATATAGGGCATGTGTATTGCTCCAAAATCAGGAGTTTCTACTAAGGCAGTCCCTATACTACAGAAAATAAAACAAATTTTGATATGTGGCAGGATAGGGCTATATAACCCTCAACCTCACAAGGTTTATAGCTGTCCCCAAATGTACTTACCAGCCTTCATTCCCCTGCTTCCTTCTGCTTAAAGGACATTATACTCACCTTCTCTCCGCTCCTCTTCTTGTGTATTAGCTTTTACCCAGATGAGGACCTGAACCGCTAGGTCCTTACCCCTGGGTTCGCGTAACTTTCTGCAGCGTCTCAACAACGCTGCTCTGGTAGGCTCCGCCCCCTCACAAAGAAGAACAGAGGGAAGGTGAGAATAATTGTCCTTTAACTTCCGTGCATTTTCCGTGCACGGAAGTCAAGCAGAACTTGACTGGCATGCACCTGTAAACCTCACAAGGTCGAGGATTAATCCATTTCCTGACACACAAACTTAAAGGGTATGTTTGAGGGTGGACATACCCTTTAAGTTGTGGGGAGTGGAGATACCCTTTAACGGGGAAGAAGCAAGGGAAGCAATAATAATGACACTCAGAACTGATGCAATTGGGGTGCAGATTTGGGAAACACATATTGCTTTGTGCAGATTGAGGGCTAGACCACACTTACAAATCGGAAAAGAAGTAAGGATCCCTCTTGATCCATTGGAGTTATGCTTCTGGTTCAATGAATTACATAAATAGACGGCAGACTGGGATAGATTAAAATATCCTGGTTGTTAGAGTAATGCAATTTACCACGTAATCCATCACATCCATAACTGTAATATGCAAAATATATCTGGTAAGCATTCTCAACGATGTCACAGTATAGGTATAATTAGACCCCTGCTTCTTAAAGCCTCCAACCTATACAACACACAAAAAGAAAAAGCTGCCCTGAGGTATTTCGATCCTCATATGGCTTAGTCATAGGTCCACACTGCCATGAGTTTGCACGCTCTAACCAGTGGCATAACAATAGGGTCTGCAGGGCCTGTGACTGTGGGGTCGGAGTTAAGAGGGACTGCGATCCCTTTCCTAGGTGATCCCCGACCAGCTGTTTTTAAATTTGTGTATTGTGAATCTGCCTTTTAAAAATAGCAGATTACTGTGCACTGAGGAGAGAGGTTTGTGTGTGTGTGTCAGGATCTTTAATCTCACAGGCCCCTGGTGCTAACGAAGACTCGATGATCTGTTTTCAGGAGCATGCCATCACCATTTTTTGTGTGGCTCCCATGCACTCCGATTGCTGACTATTGCACATATGGAACACTTTTCACGCAAGTTTGTTGTCTGTGTATAGCATGACTGCTTAATAGCCAGGTTAACTTCTGCACCTTTTTAAACTTTTATTAACATCAGTCCCTTAGGCATGGTTCACACCCCACACATGATGAATTTGGAACAAAAACTGGGTTTTTTTTGTGTCCATTTCCATGTTTGTACCGGTCCATTCCCCCATGTTTATACCGGTCCATTCCCCATGTTTGTACCGGTCCATTCCCCCATGTTTGCACCGGTCCATTCCCCCAGGTTTGTACCGGCCTCCCCCAGGTTTGTACCGGTCCATTCCCCCAGGTTGTACCGGTCCATTCCCCATGTTGTACCGGTCCATTTCCTGTTTGTACCGGTCCATTCCCTATGTTTGTACTGGTCCATTCCCCCATGTTTGCACCGGTCCATTTCCATGTTTGTACCAGTCCATTTCCATGTTTGTACCGGTCCATTTCCATGTTTGTACCGGTCCATTCACCCATGTTTGTACCGGTCCATTCCCCCATGTTTGTACCGGTCCATTCCCCCATGTTTGTACCGGTCCATTTATCCATGTTTGTTCCGGTCCATTCCCCCAGGTTTGTACCAGTCCATTCCCCCAGGTTTGTACCAGTCCATTTCCATGTTTGTACCGGTCTATTCCCCCATGTTTGTACCTGTCCATTCCCCTATGATTGTACCGTCCATTCCCCCTTTTTACCGGTCCATTCCCCCATGTTTGTAACGGTCCATTTACATGTTTGTACCGGTCCTTTCCCCCATGTTTGTACCGGTCCATTTCCCCATGTTTGCACCGATCCATTCCCCCAAGTTTGTACCGGTCCATTCCCCCATGTTTGTACCGGTCCATTTCCCCATGTTTGCACCGGTCCATTCCCCCAAGTTTGTACCGGTCCATTCCCCCATGTTTGTACCGGTCCATTCCCCATGTTTGTACCGGTCCATTTCCATGTTTGTACCGGTCCATTCCCCCATGTTTGTACCGGTCCATTTCCCCATATTTGCACCGGTCCATTCCCCCAAGTTTGTACCGGTCCATTCCCCCAAGTTTGTACCGGTCCATTCCCCCAAGTTTGTACCGGTCCATTCCCCATGTTTGTACCGGTCCATTCCCCCATGTTTGTACCGGTCCATTCCCCCATGTTTGTACCGGTCCATTTCCATGTTTGTACCGGTCCATTTCCATGTTTGTACCGGTCCATTCACCCATGTTTGTACCGGTCCATTCCCCCATGTTTGTACCGGTCCATTCCCCCATGTTTGTACCGGTCCATTTTCCCATGTTTGTACCGGTCCATTCCCCCAGGTTTGTACCAGTCCATTCCCCCAGGTTTGTACCGGTCCATTCCCCCAGGTTTGTACCGGTCCATTTCCATGTTTGTACCGGTCTATTCCTCCATGTTTGTACCGGTCCATTCCCCTATAATTGTACCGGTTCATTTCCCCCATTTTTGTACCATCCATTCCCCCATGTTTGTACCAGTCCATTCCCCCATGTTTGTACCGGTCCATTTCCCCATGTTGTACCGGTCCATTTCCATGTTTGTACCGGTCCATTTCCCCATGTTTTGTACGTCCATTTTCATGTTTGTACCGGTCCATTTCCCCATTTTGTACCGGTCCATTTCCATGTTTTCCGTCATTCCCCATTTTTGTACCGGTCCATTTTCCCATGTTTGTACCGGTCCATTCCCCCAGTTTGTACCAGTCCATTCCCCCAGGTTTGTACCGTCCATTCCCCCATTTTGTACCGGTCCATTTCCATGTTTGTACCGGTCTATTCCTCCATGTTTGTACCGGTCCATTCCCCTATGATTGTACCGGTTCATTTCCCCCATGTTTGTACCAGTCCATTCCCCCATGTTTGTACCAGTCCATTCCCCCATGTTTGTACCGGTCCATTTCCCCATGTTTGTACCGGTCCATTTCCATGTTTGTACCGGTCCATTTCCCCATGTTTGTACCGGTCCATTTCCATGTTTGTACCGGTCCATTTCCCCATGTTTGTACCGGTCCATTTCCATGTTTGTACCAGTCCATTCTCCCATGTTTGTACCAGTCCATTCCCCCATGTTTGTACCTGTCCATTTCCCCATGTTTGTACTGATCCATTTGCATGTATGTACCGATCCATTTCCATGTATGTACCGGTCCATTTCCCCATGTTTGTACCGGTCCATTTCCATGTTTGTACCAATCTATTTCAATGTTTGTACCGGTCCATTTCCCCATGTTTGTACCGGTCCATTTCCATGTTTGTACCGGCCCATTTCCATGTTTGTACCGGTCCATTTTACCATGTTTGTACCGGTCCATTTCCATTTTTGTACCGGTCCATTCTCCCATTTTTGTACCAGTCCATTCCCCCATGTTTGTACCTGTCCATTTCCCCGTTTGTACTGATCCATTTCCATGTATGTACCGATCCATTTCCATGTATGTACCGGTCCATTTCCCCATGTTTGTACCGTCCATTACCGGTCCATTTCCATGTTTGTACCAATCTATTTCAATGTTTGTACCGGTCCATTTCCCCATGTTTGTACCGGTCCATTTCCA
>JAACNH010004052.1:0-25774 GCA_019447015.1 Hymenochirus boettgeri | reverse complement strand
ATGGTAATGGATTCACTGGGGAGAAGGAGTGGCACAATATTTGTATTGAGGAGTTGAGCAATAGGTCTATGGAATGGATCACTTGGGGAAGGAGTGGCACAGTATTTAGTATTGGATTAGAGCAATAGGTCTATGGAATGGATCACTTGGGGAAGGAGTGGCACAGTATTTAGTACTGAGGAGTAGAGCAGTAGGTCTATGGAATGGATCACTGGGGAGGGTGGCACAGTATTAGTACTGAGGAGTAGAGCAGTAGTCTATGGAATGGATCACTGGGGAGGACTGGCACAGTATTTAGTACTGAGGAGCAGTAGGTCTATGGAATGGATCACTGGGGAGGAGTTGCACAGTATTTAGTACTGTGGAGTAGAGCAGTAGTCTACAAATTGATCACTTGAGGAGTTGCACAGTATTTAGTATTGGGGAGTATAGAGCATTGGTCTATGGAAGGGGTCACTGTAGAGAAGGAGTACACAGTATTTAGTTGAGGAGCAGTAGTGTCTATGGAATGGATCACTGGGAGAAGGAGTGCACAGTATTTAGTACTGAAGAGTAGAGCAGTAGGCTACAGAATGGATCAATGGGGAGGAGTGGCACAGTATTTAGTATTGGGGATTAGAGCATTAGGTCTATGGAATGGACACTGGGGAGAAGGAGTGGCACAGTATTTAGTACTGAAAGAGAGCAGTAGGTCTACAGAATTTATCACTGGGGAGGAGTGCACAGTATTTAGTATTGGGGAGTAAGCAGTAGGTCTATGGAATGGTCACTGGGGAGAAGGAGTGGCACAGTATTTAGTATTGGGGAGTAGAGCAGTAGGTCTATGGAAGGATCACTGGGGAGAAGGAGTGGCACAGTATTTAGTATTGGGGAGTAGAGCAGTACATCTATGGAATGGATCAATGGGGAGAAGGAGTGGCATATTATTAGCATTGGAAGTGAGCAGTAGGTCTATGGAATGGATCACTGGGGAGGAGTAGCACAGTATTTAGTATTGGGGAGTAGAGCAGTAGGTCTATGGAATGGATCACTGGGGAGAAGGAGTGGCACAGTATTTAGTTGGGAGTAAGCAGTAGGTCTATGGATTGATCACTGGGGAGGAGTAGCACGTATTTAGTATTGGGGAGTAGAGCAGTAGGTCTATGGAATGGATCACTGGGGAGAAAGGAGTGGCACAGTATTTAGTATTGGGAGTAGAGCAGTAGGTCTATGGAATGATCACTGGGGAGGAGTAGCACAGTATTAGTATTGGGGAGTAGAGCAGTAGGTCTAGGGATGGATCACTGGGGAGGAGTAGCACAGTATTTAGTATTGGGGAGTAGAGAAGTAGGTCTATGGAATGGATCACTGGGGAGAAGGAGTGGCACAGTATTTAGTATTGGGGAGTAGAGCAGTAGGTCTATGGAATGGATCACTGGGGAGGAGTAGCACAGTATTTAGTATTGGGGAGTAGAGCAGTAGGTCTATGGAATGGATCACTGGGGAGAAGGAGGGCACAGTATTTAGTATTGGGGAGTAGAGCAGTAGGTCTATGGAATGATCACTGGGGAGAGGATGGCACAGTATTTAGTACTGAGGATTAGAGCAGTAGGTCTATGGAATGGATCACTGGAGAGGAGTAGCACAGTATTTAGTATTGGGAGTGAGAAGTAGGTCTATAGAATGGATCACTGGGGAGAAGGAGTGGCACAGTATTTAGTACTGAGAGTAGAGCAGTAGGTCTATGGAATGGATCACTGGAGAGGAGTGGCACAGTATTTAGTACTGAGGATAGAGCGTAGGTCTATGGAATGGATCACTGGGGAGAAGGAGTGGCACAGTATTTAGTATTGGGGAGTAGAGCAGTAGGTCTATGGAATGGATCACTGGGGAGGAGTAGCACAGTTTAGTATTGGGAGTAGAGCAGTAGGTCATGGAATGGATCACTGGAGAGAAGGAGTGGCACAGTATTTAGTACTGAGGAGTAGAGCAGTAGGTCTATGGAATGGATCACTGGGGAGGAGTAGCACAGTATTTAGTATTGGGGAGTAGAGAAGTAGGTCTATGGAATGGATCACTGGGGAGAAGGAGTGGCACAGTATTTAGTACTGAGGAGTAGAGCAGTAGGTCTATGGAATGGATCACTGGAGAGAAGGAGTGGCACAGTATTTAGTACTGAGGAGTAGAGCAGTAGGTCTATGGAATGGATCACTGGAGAGAAGGAGTGGCACAGTATTTAGTATTGGGGAGTAGAGCAGTAGGTCAATGGAATGGATCACTGGGGAGAAAGGAGTGGCACGTTTTAGTACTGAGGAGTAAGCAGTAGTCTATGGAAGGATCACTGGGAGAAGGAGTGGCACAGTATTTAGTATTGGGGATAGAGCAGTAGGTCTATGGAATGGATCACTGGAGAGAAGGAGTGGCACAGTATTTAGTATTGGAAGTAGAGCAGTAGTCTATAGAATGGATCACTGGGGAGGAGTAGCACAGTATTTATTATTGGGGGTAGAGAAGTAGGTCTATGAATGGATCACTGGGAGGGAGTAGCACACGGTATTAGTATTGGGAGTAGAGCAGTAGGTTCATGGAATGGATCACTGGGGAGAAGAGTAGCACAGTATTTGGTATTGGGGAGTAGAGCAATAGTGTCATGGAATGGATCACTGGGGAGGAGTAGCACAGTATTTGTAGTGAAGAGCAGATTGAGTACACAGTAGAAACTTGACTTATTATTTAGGCAGGATAAATGCCTGGACAGTCATTTGTTACTGGGCAATATAATGACTCAACATTTTAAGAGACATGTGATAATTAATAATCAGAGACAGTTAATATATATGAAAGTATTGTAGAGCCCTAATAAATGCTGTAAATCCACCATTGCTGTAGAGAATTGCAGTCTGTAATGGATCCCATTATTTGTTTTTTCACCACTCTGTTCCTAAGACCAAAAAAAAAGATCAACGACCTAGAAAGGATATCCCAGCATTCCACTGATCAGACGTCACCACGGCTGCTAAAATACTGGTCATTCCATAAATGTGCTAATGTTCAGCATTAAATTTTACCCATCATCCTCTGGACTTCCCTGGAATCATTAACCATGCCTGATGTCTTTACCCAGAAAAGAGGGATTGCCCTTTTATAAATGTTTAAGATTTAACAGGTAGTAGCAGAAAACCATCTTACTTTATCTTTCTCTACAAAGTCGATGAAGGACGTTCTCTCGATCTCCACTGGCTGCCCCTTCGGTCGTACAATGCCAGGACAAAGTGAAAAAAATTGGATTTCCTCAGGTTAGATGGGGTTTGCTTCTCGAAGTGTGCTCTCGCCAGGCCTATCCCACTGGATTAAAGAAGGTTGGAAATGGTAAGTACACAGACATACAGATTTTTTTTAAAAAAAGGCAATTCTTGTGTCTACTCCCCCTTGTGTCTACTCCATTAGTGGTGCATCCCGTAATTTGTATGTCTCCTTTCCAAAAACCATTACTGGTACATCCCACAATTCTTGTGTTTCCTGCCCAAAAACTTTAGTGGTGTGCATGCCACAATTTGTATGTATCCTATCCAAAAGACATTAGTGGTGCATTGCATGATTTTATGTCTCCTGTGCAATACAATTAGTGGTACATCCCACGTTCTTATATCTCCTGTCCAAAAAATATTAGTGGTACACCCACGATTCTATGTCTCCTATCCAAAGTCATTAGTGGTCCATTCCATGATCCTTACATCCCCTATCCAAAAACAAGTGTAGTGGTCACCCACATGCTATGTCTCCAGTCCACAAAACTTTGCCTTTACACCACAATTAGACGTTCAATTATTTCCCATGAACACTTATTAGCTGTATTCCCACAATTTAAGTGGTACATCCCATGATTTTACGTACCCTCACCACCCATTATTAGTGGGGACATGCCACTATTCTCACAGCCATTATTTACTAGGCATCCCAAAGACCTATTCAAAGTTCTATCTGCTTCTAAAACTGCAGTTCTTTCCTTATGGTCGTCAATAGCCAAATCAATCATCCATTTATTCCTCCCACCACACACACCACCACACACACATTAACACATATACTTAGATGCCTTTTTCCTCTGCAATGTAATATTATTCATTATTATAATAAATAAGATCCCTACCCATTGCTCAAGCACAGTACTTCTAGAAAAATCAATTTGCTTTAATACATATATAATTTATTTTATTCAAAATGTTACAATGTATATTTCGTATTTAAACCACATTAGCACAAGTACTTTTCACTATAGGCATAGCCACGCCCTTTTTCTTGTGATTGACAGTTTTTCTTTGGTTCCTATAGACAACCATTTTCATTAGTTTAGGAAATTCCAGCAGGCACAATTCTTTGCCCCAAATGGAGAGTCGTCGGTTTGATGGCTGACGTTATTTCAGCTCATTTGAAATACTGGCAATGTCAGGTTAAAAATGGAGATTTCTTCTGCCTCAATAACAACAGAACTTTTATTGGGTTCTGACACCTGTTATGCCTTTTTTATTTATGTGTCACTGTTCCTTTAATGAGTCCGAGCTCTATAAATGTATAAATATAAATTTTATGATGCACACAGAGTTCTCCTGCAGACTAAGGTAAGTTCACTTGGGAATTTAAATTTACCAACGTGCGTCATACAGTTGCCTAAAATATATGTTTTTTTTTTTATGGTTTATTTTTTTTTTATATTTTTCTATAAATTCTTAAAATGCCCTTGGACACATTTTGATTCATTTACAAATATTATTTAGGGTAATGCTATTTTGTTTATTTTAAAGATCCATGAAGGGACCCCCTCAACCATCTAAAGCAAAAACACTGATTATTACTTTATTGATAATGAATGGCCATTTTTTGAACTTCCTGCCGTGTCATGTGGCAACGAACATCCAATCACCTACTGGCTGAAGAGATGTTTCTTTATGTTTTAGCATATTTGGAATTTCTGGAAAAATTCAGAAAATCTGAAAATGGACTCATGTCAATGGGGGGGGGGGGAATCTGAAAGTTACGAGTAAAATATGGGTATAAAAAGCATGATAACTTACGGTAGATGGGAAATGGTCAAGGAAAATGTAAATTATCAGGGAACTCAGACTCCCACTGGTGGGTTCTAAAGAGATACAGTAATGTATCCCCCTACTGTACATTATCAACTAATTAGAAGTCACTGATACATCCAATACCATATAAAGGAAACAGGCTAAAATTCACAGGTCAGGTCAGTAACTTAGTAACACGCATGTCAGTCCATATAAATCACAAGGCTTTGGTTGAAGTAAATGTGTGTGAGACAGTTATTATTTTCTTTTTAGATGAATTTGTGTGCAGCCCCATGGTATTCTTCATACTATGGCAGTAATATTATTATTTTTGTTGTAGTAATCAGACCTGTGGTTACTCATAATTAACATGTCCACCCCCAAAACTATAATCCCCCCCACTACTACTGGCCCCACCATGTTAGTGTAGTTTAAATCCTTACCTCACTCCCAACTCCCTCTGGTTCTCCTGTAGTCCCCCCCCAAAGTTCCAAAAACTGCCCACCAGGAGGCTAGCAGGTCCATATAGGACACTGCCGCTACTACCGGCCTCCCAGATTCCTGCCATGCGTGCTGCAGCCCTTCTCCCCCCTCCCTCCCCCTCCCCCTCCCTCCCGTTCTAATCCCTCCCCCTAGCTCAAATCCCCCTTAATTGTGCTCCCCCATGTCCCCCAGCCCCAACCGCATGTTTTTTTTTTTAAAAGCTCCCCAAACTCTTACTTACCTCTCCGCTTCCTCCCCTGCACTGAATGACCGGCACCGCGTCCGTGATTGGCTGCCGCTCAGCCAATCACAGACGCGACTGCCGGTCCCGCCCCTCGCTTGCATTCTCGCAAGCAGAGGGCCGGCAGTGCGGTGGAGGATCGAGGGGAGGTAAGTAAGAGTTTGGGGAGCTTTTTGAAAAAACAAACCATGCGGTTGGGGCTGGGGACATGGGGGCAGATATTAAAAGTCTATTTAGGGGTGGACATAGCCTTTAACCACTATTTCCTGTATGTAGGATCATTATTGAGGGGTCATAGAGTAATTATCTGCTATCTTGCATTACGGTGACATATGATCCAAAAACCAATATTAATCAGAACTCTGTCTAGCCAATATTTCTCTATGGTACTGATCAGTAGGGAAAGATACAGCCCGGAAGTTCTTACGTAACTCTGACCCATTAATCGATCCAATCCACACTGGACAAAGGCTAAACAAACACTCATACTGAGTATTGACACTATAGATAAACATCATATTAGGGCAATTTAGTTTTTACTGGAGCACAATGATATTGGTGTAGGTGGCTATCCAAGATCATCATGCACAATATTATGAAACCTTCATCAAAGGTCAACATCTTAGCTTATCAATGTTCTTCTCACTAGAACAAGGACCCATGTCTATTACACTGGTATGGTATGGAATAGAGTTCACATAGACAACTCTGAAGACTTTAAAGGAGAACTAAACCCAAATTTTTATACTCTAGAATCTGAAAACAACCCCCCTAAAAACCCCAATAAGCTATAAAATCCCACTCCAGTAAATTGTATTAAAGTAAATGAAAGCCTGTTAAGAACTGGATGAAGTATCTGTTGTATGTGCAGTGTCAGACCACACCTTCTGCCCTCAGTCACATGCTTCCTTGCTTATCTGTCCTGTAAAAGGATTGGCTGAGATTATTATGGGTGTGACCAACTGTAACAAGTTTCTGCCATACTAAGGACTGAGCATGTGCAGAATATAATGGTCGTTGACCCAAACTGTCTGATGCTAGAATGCTGTGACGTAAACACAAACCACATGTTATTTAGGTAAATTTCTCAGCTCCCGTATCAAAATGAGAGGTAGACACAGATCACTGGTTATATATCAAGGTGTTCTGCCTTCTGGTTCAGTGTTGTTCTGTGGTTTTAGTTGTCCTTTAACTATATCTCTGTAAAACATGAAAAGGCTGCACTGGTCTGAACATTCCAAAAGATATATGAGTTTCCACTGGACAAAGTATCTATTTGTTTATCAGTTATCTGGCAGTTAATATTGATTGTCTAATGTCTGTCTCCTAGCCAGGCAATGCTTCTTTCTGTTGACAGTTGTTTAAGAGCAGCCCCAACAGAACCTCAAACCCACTAATAAGATCAATGTTTCTAGTAATAAGAATAAATCCTCACCTCACAATAGATCTACAGTACAGACGGGTCAAAAATAATTCCAGTTGGCCTTCTCATGTATACAATTCATTGTTTAACATGTTTTCCATGTACACAATGTTTGGTTCTATTGGTAGGTGAGGTGAGACATCTGTTGGTGTACTCAGATCAAATTCAGGCTCTCTTTGGCCTTCATTGTTCTAACCACACCTACAATACACCTTGGTTAATGGTGGTAAAGAGGTACAGTACCTGGTTAACATGGCTTTTATTTGGGGATAATACATTAGTGATTGTAAAGTGAGGGTTTGGGGTATAAGATAATTATGGGAACTTTATTTAGTTGGTGTGAACTAAGTATGGGGGGCAAACTTCTCCATTTTTTTATACAATCACATTCTCCTACAGATTATAAATGGTTCTCTCGTTTATTGTGTACTATTAGCTACAAGCAGAAATAAAAACATTGTTTAAATTGGTTCTAACGTTATAAAATTGTATAGGCTCCAATGATAAGGATGTTTGTATGGTTCAGGGTTCAACCTTAAAGGGACAGTTCATTGGAAATGATCGATATTGTTTAAATTGTTAGTTTTGTGTGATGCCTTCTTAGTTTTCTACATATTCTCTCACATTATGAAAAATCAGTTGATTTCACACACTTTGCTGTTCCCTGCTGTTGACATTAGTGAGCTGACATTTCATGTTCTAACGGTCCTTCTTCTTCCCAGGATGCACCACTTCCTTGGAATGTTCCTAACAGTAATTTTTACTGATTGGCTGTTGGATGGGTCAAACATGCTCAGATCTCTACTAAGCAACTGAATCAACCAGGTGCTGGGTCAAGGGCAAGACCATAACGGTCTCTATTAGGGACCTGCAAACAGAAGTCAGTATTTCGGTTGCATTTTTTTATACACAGACACAATGCTGAATGGGCAGGTTAAGGTCATTGGGATGGAAAATTACTGCTCTTTTTTCTGAAGCATATGTATTTGCACTGAACTTCCCGTTTAAGGGTGTGGGTGACAATGATATGGAATAGGGTGCGTTCCAATGATATGGAATAGAGGTTGTTTACAATCATAAGGAAAGAGGTGGTTTACAATATACGGAAAAGAGGTGGGTTCCAATGAAAGGAATAGGGATGGGTTACAATGATACGGAAAAGAGGTGGGTTACAATGATAGAATAGAGTTGGGTTACAATGATATGAATAGGGTGGGTTACAATGATATGGAATAGGGATCGGTTACAATGATAAGGAATAGAGGTGGGTTACAATGATATGGAATAGAGGTGGGTTTACAATGATATGGAATAGAGGTGGGTTACAATGATATGGAATAGGGGTGGGTTACAATGATATGGAATAGGGTGGGTTACAATGATATGGAATAGGGATCGGTTACAATGATAAGGAATAGAGGTGGGTTACAATGATTGAATAGAGGTGGTTACAATGATATGGAATAGAGGTGGGTTACAATGATATGGAATAGAGGTTGGTTACAATCATAATGAAAAGAGGTGGGTTACAATGATATGGAATAGGGATCGGTTACAATGATAAGGAATAGAGGTGGGTTACAATGATATGGAATAGAGGTGGGTTACAATAATGAATAGAGGTGGTTACAATCATAATGAAAAGAGGTGGGTTACAATGATATGGAATAGGATCGGTTACAATGATAAGGAATAGAGGTGGGTTACAATGATATGGAATAGAGGTGGGTTACAATGATATGGAATAGAGGTGGGTTACAATGATATGGAATAGAGGTGGGTTACAATGATATGGAATAGAGGTGGGTTACAATGATATGGAATAGAGGTGGGTTACATGATATGGAATAGAGGTTGGTTACAATGATAAGAATAGAGGTGGGTTACAATGATATGGAATGAGGTGGGTTACAATATATGGATAGAGGTGGTTACAATGAATGGAATAAGAGGTGGGTTACAATGATATGGAATAGAGGTGGTTACAATGATAAGGAATGAGGGGGTTACAATGATAAGGAATAGAGGTGGTTACAATGATATGGAATAGAGGTGGGTACAATGATAAGGAAAAGGGTGGGTTACAATAATGAAATAGAGGTGGGTTACAATGATATGGAATAGGGGTGGGTTACAATGATGGAATAGGGGTGGGTTACAATGATATGGAATAGGGTGGGTTACAATGATATGGAATAGAGGTGGGTTACAATGATATGGAATAGAGGTTGGTTACAATCATAAGGAAAAGAGGTGGGTGACAATGATAAGATAAGGGGTTACAATTATATGGATAGAGTGGTGGGTTTACAATGATATGGAATAGAGGTTGGTTTCAATCATAAGGAAAAGAGGTGGTTACAATGATAAGGAATAGGGTGTGGGTTACAATGATAAGGAAAAGAGGTTGGTTACAATCATAAGGAAAAGAGGTGGGTAACAATGATAAGGAATAGAGGTGGTTACAATGATATGGAATAGAGGTGGGTTACAATGATATGGAATAGAGGTTGGTACAGTCATAAGGAAAAGAGGTGGGTGACAATGATAAGGAATAGAGGTGGGTTACAATGATATGGAATAGAGGTGGGTTACAATGATATGGAATAGAGGTTGGTTACAATCATAAGGAAAAGAGGTGGGTTACAATGATACGGAAAAGAGGTGGTTACAATAGATAAGGAATAGGGTGTGTACAATGATATGGAGAGGTGGGTTACAATGATATGGAATAGGGTGGGTTACATGATAGGAAGGAAAAGATGGTGGGTTACAATGATAAGGAATAGGGGTGGGTTACAATGATAAGGAATAGAGGTGGTTTACAATGAATGGATAGAGGGTGGGTTACAATGAATGGAATAGAGGTTGGTTTACAATGATATGGAATAGAGGTTGGTTACAATGATATGGAAAGGAGGTGGGTTACAATGTATGGAATAGAGGTGGGTTACAATGATATATGGAATAGGGGTGGGTTACAATGAATATGGAATAGGGGTGGGTTACAATGATATGGAATAGGGGTGGGTTACAATCATAAGGAATAGGGGTGGGTTACAATGATATGGAATAGGGGAGGATTACAATCATAAGGAATAGGGGTGGGTTACAATGATATGGAATAGAGGTGGGGTTACAAGATATGGAATAGAGGGGGTTACCATGATATGGAATAGAGGTGGGTTACAATCATAAGGAATAGGGGTGGGTTCAATGATGTGGAATAGGGGTGGTTAAATGTATGGAATAGGGAGGATTCAATCATAAGGAATAGGGGTGGGTTCCAATGATACGGAATAGAGGGTGGGTTACAATGATATGGAATAGGGGTGGGTTTACAATGAAGGATAGAGGTGGGTTACAATGATATGGAATAGGGGTGGGTTACAATGATAGGAATAGGGTGGGTTACAATGATAAGGAAAAAGGGTGGGTTACAATCATAAGGAATAGGGGTGGGTTACAATGATATGGAATAGGGGGTGGGTTTACAATGATAAGAATAGGGGTGGGTTACAATCATAAGGAATAGGGTGGGTTACAATGATATGAATAGGGGTGGTTACAATGATACAGAATAGGGGGTGGTTACAATGATAAGGAATAGGGGTGGGTAACAATGATACAGAATAGGGTGTGGTTTACAATGATATGGTAGGATCGGTTAAATGATAAGGATAGGGTGGGTGACAATGATTTGGATAGGGAAGGATTACAATGATAGGAATAGGGGTGGTTACAATGATATGGAATAGGGGTGGGTTACAATGATAAGGAATAGGGGTGGGTTACAATCATAAGAATAGGGGTGGGTTACAATGATATGGAATAGGGATGGGTTACAATGATAACGAATAGGGGTGGGTTACAATGATAGGAATAGGGTGGGTGACAATGATACAGAATAGGGGTGGGTTACAATGATAAATAGGGATCGGTTAAAATGATAAGGAATAGGGGTGGGTTACAATGATTTGGAATAGGGGAGGATTACAATGATATGGAATAGGGGTGGTGACAATGATATGGAATAGAGGTTGGTTACATATCAGAATAGGGGTGGTTACAATGATATGGAAGAGGGTGGGCTACAATGAAATGAATAGGGGTGGGTTCAATGATATGGAATAGGGGGTGGGTAACAATCATAAGGAATAGGGGAGGGTTACAATGATATGGGGGGGGGGGGAATAGGGTGGGTGACATGATATGGATAGAGTTGGTTACAATGATACAGAATAGGGGGGGTTACAATGATATGGAATAGGGTGGTTACAATCATAAGGAATAGGGGAGGGTTTACAATCTGGAATAGGGGTGGGTGACAATCATAATGAATAGTGTGGGTTACAATGATATGGAAGAGGGTTGGGTGACAATGATATGAATAGAGGTTGGTTACAAGATACGAATGGGGAGGGTTACAATGATATGGAATAGGGGTGGGTTACAATGATATGGAATATGGTGGGTGCCAATGATTGGAATAGAGGTTGGTTACAATGATACAGAATAGGGTGGGTTACAATGATATGAATAGGGGTGGGTTACAATCATAAGGAATAGGGTAGGGTACATGTTATGAATAGGGGTGGTGACAATTATATGGAATAGAGGTTGGTACAATGACACAGAATAGGGGTGGGTTACAATATATGGAATAGGGGTGGGTTACAATGATATGTAATAGTTTACATGATATGGAATAGGGGGGGTGACAATGATATGGATAGAGTGTGGTTACAATGATATAGATAGGGGTGGGTATGCAATGATAGGGAATAGGGGTGGTTACAATGAATCAGAATAGGGGTGGGTTACAATGATGGAATATGGGGGGTTACAATATACAGATAGAGGTGGGTTACAATGATATGAATATAGGTGGGTTCAACTGATAAGGTTGGGTGGGTACAATGATATGGAATAGAGGGTGTGACAATGATATGGAATAGAGGTTGGTTACAATGATATGGAATAGGGTGGTTTACAATGATATGGAATAGGGTGGGTTTACAACGATATGGAATAGAGGTGGGGTTACAATTATTATGGAATAGAGGTGGGGTTACAATGATAAGGAATAGAGGTTGGTTACAATGATATGGAATAGGGTGGGTGACAATGATATGGATAGAGGTTGGTTACAATGATACAGAATAGAGGTTGGTTCAATGATACAGAATAGGGTGTGGGTGTACAAATGATATGGAATAGGGGTGGGTTACAATATAGGAAGAGGGGAGGTTACAATGATAAGGAATAGGGTGGGTTACAATGATATGGATAGGGGTGGGTTACAATGATACGGAATGGGAGGGTTTACAATGATATCGGATAGAGGTGGGTTACAATCTATGGAATAGGGTGTGGGTTACAATCGATCAAGGAATAGAGGGGAGGGTTACAATGATACGGAATAGGGGTGGGTTACAATGATATGGAATAGGGGTGGGTTACAATGATAGGAATGGGGGGTTTACAATGATAGGAATAGGGGTGGGTACAATGATACAGAATAGGGGTGGGTTACAATGATATGGAATAGGGGTGGGTGGGTTACAATGATATGGAATAGGGGTGGGTTTACAATGAGATAATGGGATAGGTGTGGGTTAACATGATACAGAATATGGTTGGGTTAAGTAGAGCAGTAGGTCTATGGAATGGATCACTGGGGAGGAGTGGCACCGTATTTAGTATTGGGGTGTAGAGCAATAGGTCTATGGAATGGATCACTGGGGAGAAGGAGTGGCACAATATTTAGTATTGAGGAGTAGAGCAATAGGTCTATGGAATGGATCACTTGGGGGAAGGAGTGGCACAGTATTTAGTATTGGGGAGTAGAGCAATAGGTCTATGGAATGGATCACTTGGGGGAAGGAGTGGCACAGGTAGTTTATTAACTGGAGGAGTAGAGCAGTAGGTCTATGGAATGGATCACTGGGGAGGACTGGCACAGTATTTAGTACTGAGGAGCAGTAGGTCTATGGAATGGATCACTGGGGAGGAGTTGCACAGTATTTAGTACTGTGGAGTAGAGCAGTAGGTCTACAGAATTGATCACTTGGGAGGAGTTGCACAGTATTTAGTATTGGGGAGTAGAGCAGTTGGTCTATGGAAGGGGTCACTGTAGAGAAGGAGTAGCACAGTATTTAGTACTGAGGAGCAGTAGGTCTATGGAATGGATCACTGGGGAGAAGGAGTAGCACAGTATTTAGTACTGAAGAGTAGAGCAGTAGGTCTACAGAATGGATCAATGGGGAGGAGTGGCACAGTATTTAGTATTGGGGAGTAGAGCAGTAGGTAACCCAACCATATTCTGTATCATGTTAACCCACACCTATCCCATTATCTCATTGTAAACCCACCCCTATCCATATCATTGTAACCCACCCACCCCTATTCCATATCATTGTAACCCACCCCTATTCTGTATCATTGTACCCACCCTATTCCTATCATTGTAAACCCCCCATTCCTATCATGTAACCCACCCCTATTCCATATCATTGTAACCCACCCCTATTCCGTATCATTGTAACCCTCACCCTCTATTCCTTGATCGATTGTAACCCACACCTAGTTCCATAGATTGTAACCCACCTCTATCCGATATCATTGTAAACCCTCCCCTATTCCGTATCATTGTAACCCACCCCTATCCATATCATTGTAACCCACCCTATTCCTTATCATTGTAACCTCCCCTCTTCCTATATTGTAACCCACCCCTATTCCATATCATTTGTACACCCACACCCTATTCTGTATCATTGAACCAACCTCTATTCTGTATCATTGTAACCAACCTCTATCCATATCATTGTCACCCACCCTATTCCATATCATTGTAACCAACCTCTATTCCTTATCATTGTAACCCCACCTCTATTCCATAATAATTGTAACCCCACCTCTATTCCATATCGTTGTAAACCCACCCTATTCCATATCATTGTAAACCACCCTATTCCATATCATTGTAACCAACCTCTATTCCATATCATTGTCACACCCCTCTATTCCATATCATTGTACCACCCAACCTTATCAGTTGAACCCACCTATATTCATATCATTGTAACCCACCTCTATCTGTATATTGTAACCCCCCATATTCCATCATTGTAACCCACCCCTATTCTGATTCATTGTAACCACCCCTATTCCCTATCATTGCATACCCACCCCTATCTATATCATTGTAACCAACACTCTATCCATATCATTGTACCCCCCCTATTCCATATCATGTAAACTATTACATATCATTGTAACCCACCCCTATTCCATATATTGTAACCCACCCCTATTCTGTGTCATTGTACCAACCTCTATTCCATATAATTGTCACCACCCCTATTCATAACATGTACCCTACCCCTATTCCTTATGATTGTAACCCACCCCTATTCCATATCATTGTAACCCACCCCTATTCTGTATCATTGTAACCAACCTCTATTCCATATCATTGTCACCCACCCCTATTCCATATCATTGTAACCCACCCCTATTCCATATCATTGTAACCCTCCCCTATTCTGTATCATTGTAACCAACCTCTATTCCATATCATTGTCACCAACCCCTATTCCATATCATTGTAACCCTCCACTATTCCTTATGATTGTCACCCACCCCTATTCCAGATCTGTAAACCCTCCCCTATTCCTTATGATTGTAACCCACCCCTATTCCATATCATTGTAACCCCCCCTATTCTGTATCATTGTAACCAACTCTATCCATATCATTCACCCACCCTATTCCCCCCCCCCCCCCCATATCATTGTAAACCCTCCCCTATTCCTTATGATTGTTACCCACCCCTATTCCATATCATTGAACCCACCCCTATTCATTTCATTGTAGCCCACCCTCTTCCATATCATTGTAACCACCCCTATTCTGTATCATTGTAACCAACCTCTATTCCATATCATTGTCACCACCCCTATTCCATATCATTGTAATCCTCCCCTATTCCAAATCATTGTCACCCACCCCTATTCCTTATCATTTTAACCGATCCCTATTTATCATTGTAACCCACCCCTATTCTGTATCATTGTCACCCACCCTATTCCATATCATTGTAACCCACCCCTATTCTGTATCATTGTAACCCATCCCTATTCCATATCATTGTAACCCACCCCTATTCTTATGATTGTAACCCACCCCTATTCCTTATCATTGTAACCCACCCCTTTCCATATCATTGTAACCCACCCCTATTCCTATCATTGTAATCCTTCCCTATCCAAATCATTGTCACCCACCCTATCCTTATCATTTAACCGATCCTACCATATCATTGTAAACCACACCCTATTCTGTATCATTGTTAACCCACCCCTATTCCTTATCATTGTAACCACCCCCTATTCTGTATCATTGTAACCACCCCTATTCATATCATTGTAACCCACCCTATTCCTTATGATTGTAACCCACCCCTATTCTTATCATTGTAACCCACCCCTATTCCATATCATTGTAACCCACCCCTATTCCTTATGATTGTAACCCACCTCTTTTCCTTATCATTGTAACCCACCCCTATTCCATATCATTGTAACCCACCCCTATTCCATATCATTGTAACCCACCTCTATCCTTCATTGTAAACCCACCCCTATTCCATATCATTGTAACCCACCCTCTATTCCGTATCATTGGAACCCACCCCTATTCCTTATGATTGTAATCCTCCCCTATTCCATATCATTGTAACCACCCCTATTCCACATCATTGTAACCCACCCCTATTCCTTATGATTGTAACCCACCTCTATTCCATATCATGGTAACCCCCTCTATTCCATATCATTGTAACCCCACCTCTATTCCGTATCATTGTAACCCACCCCTATTCCTTATGATTGTAATCCTCCCCTATTCCATATCATTGTAACCCACCCCTATTCCTTATGATTGTAACCCACCCCTATTCCATATCATTGTAACCCACCCTTATTCCATATCATTGTAACCCACCCCTATTCCATATATCATTGTAACCCACCTCTATTCCATACATTGTAACCCACCTCCTTTCCATATCATTGTAACCAACCTCTATTCCATATCATTGTAAACCAACCTCTATTCCATTCATTGTAACCCACCCTCTATCCATTCATTGTAAACCACCTCTATTCCTTATCATTGTAACCCACCCCTATTCCTTATCATTGTAACCCACCATCTTTTCCTTCCTATCATGTAACCCACCCTATTCCATATCATTGTAACCCACCTCTCCATATCATTGTACACACCCTATTCCTTATTATTGTAACCACCTCTTTTCCGTATCATTAACCCACCTCTTTTCCTTATGATTGGAACCAACTTATTCCATATCATTGTAAACCCACCTCTATTCCATATCATTGAACCCACCTCTATTCCTTATCATTGTCACCCACCTCTTTTCCTTATGACTGTACCAACCTCTATTCCATATCATTGTAACCCACCTCTATTCCATATCATTGTAACCACCTCTATTCCTTATCATTGTTACCCACCTCTTTTCCTTATGATTGTAACCAACCTTTTTCCTTATCATTGTAACCCACACCCTATTCCTTATCATTGTAACCACCTCTTTTCCTTATGATTGAAACCAACCTCTATTCCATATCATTGTAAACCCACCACTCTATCCATATAATTGTAACCCCTTATCCTATCATTGTCACCCACCTCTTTCCTTATGATTGTAACCAACCTCTATTCCATATCATGTAAACCCACCTCTATTCCATATCATTGTAACCCACCCTATTCCATATCATTGTAACCACCCCTATTCCATCATTGTAACCCACCCCTCATTCCATATCATTGTAACCCACCTCTATTTCATTATTGTAACCCACCCTTTTCCTTATCATTGTACCCACCTCTATTCCATATCATTGTAACCACCTCTATTCCTTATCATTGTAACCCCCTCATTCCTTATCATTGTAACCACCTCTATTCCATATCATGTAACCCACCTCTTATTCCATTCATTGTAACCACCTCTATCCATATATTGTAACCCACCTCATTCCATATCATTGTAACCCACCTCTATTCTTATCATTGTAACCAACCTCTATTCCATATCATGTAACCCACCTCTATTCCATATATTGTAACCCACCTCTATTCCATATCATTGTAACCAACCTCTATTCCATATCATTGTACCCACCTCTATTCCATATCATTGTAACCCACCTCTATTCCATATCATTGTAACCCACCTCTATTCCTTATCATTGTAACCGATCCTATTCCATATCATGTAACCCACCTCTTTTCATATGATTGTAACCACCTCTATTCATTATTGTAACCCACCTCTATTCCATATCATTGTAACCCACCTCTATTCCTTATCCATTGTAACCGATCCCTATTCCATATCATTGTAACCCACCTCTTTTCCTTATGATGTAACCAACCTCTATTCCAATCATTGTAAACCACCTCTATTCCATATCATTGTAACCACCTCTATTCATATCATTGTAACCCACCTCTATTCCTTATCATTGTAACCGATCCCTATTCCATATCATTGTAACCCACCCTATTCCATATCATTGTAACCCACCTTATTCCATATCATTGTAACCCACCTCTATTCCATATCATTGTAAACCCACCTCTATTCCATATCATTGTAACCCACCTCTATTCCTTATCATTGTAACCGATCCCTATTCCATATCATTGTAACCCACCCTATTCATATCATTGTAACCCAACTCTATTCTATCATTGTAACCCACCTCTTTTCCGTATCATTGTAACCCATCCCTATTCCTTTCATTGGAACCCACCTCTTTTCCGTATATTGTAAACCACCTCTTTCCTTATGATTGTAAACAACCTCTATTCCATATCATTGGAACGCACCCTATTCCATATCATTGTCACCCACACCCTTAAACGGGAAGTTCAGTGCAAATACATATGCTTCAGAAAAAAGAGCAGTAATTTTCCATCCCAATGACCTTAACCTGCCCATTCAGCATTGTGTCTGTGTATAAAAAAATGCAACCGAAATACTGACTTCTGTTTGCAGGGCCCTAATAGAGACCGTTATGGTCTTGCCCTTGACCCAGCACCTGGTTGATTCAGTTGCTTAGTAGAGATCTGAGCATGTTTGACCCACCAACAGCGCAATCAGTAAAAATTACTGTTAGGAACATTCCAAGGAAGTGGTGCATCCTGGGAAGAAGAAGGACCGTTAGAACATGAAATGTCAGCTCACTAATGTCAACAGCAGGGAACAGCAAAGTGTGTGAAATCAACTGATTTTTCATAATGTGAGAGAATATGTAGAAAACTAAGAAGGCATCACACAAAACTAACAATTTAAACAATATCGATCATTTCCAATGAACTGTCCCTTTAAGGTTGAACCCTGAACCATACAAACATCCTTATCATTGGAGCCTATACAATTTTATAACGTTAGAACCAATTTAAACAATGTTTTTATTTCTGCTTGTAGCTAATAGTACACAATAAACGAGAGAACCATTTATAATCTGTAGGAGAATGTGATTGTATAAAAAAATGGAGAAGTTTGCCCCCCATACTTAGTTCACACCAACTAAATAAAGTTCCCATAATTATCTTATACCCCAAACCCTCACTTTACAATCACTAATGTATTATCCCCAAATAAAAGCCATGTTAACCAGGTACTGTACCTCTTTACCACCATTAACCAAGGTGTATTGTAGGTGTGGTTAGAACAATGAAGGCCAAAGAGAGCCTGAATTTGATCTGAGTACACCAACAGATGTCTCACCTCACCTACCAATAGAACCAAACATTGTGTACATGGAAAACATGTTAAACAATGAATTGTATACATGAGAAGGCCAACTGGAATTATTTTTGACCCGTCTGTACTGTAGATCTATTGTGAGGTGAGGATTTATTCTTATTACTAGAAACATTGATCTTATTAGTGGGTTTGAGGTTCTGTTGGGGCTGCTCTTAAACAACTGTCAACAGAAAGAAGCATTGCCTGGCTAGGAGACAGACATTAGACAATCAATATTAACTGCCAGATAACTGATAACAAATAGATACTTTGTCCAGTGGAAACTCATATATCTTTTGGAATGTTCAGACCAGTGCAGCCTTTTCATGTTTTACAGAGATATAGTTAAAGGACAACTAAAACCACAGAACAACACTGAACCAGAAGGCAGAACACCTTGATATATAACCAGTGATCTGTGTCTACCTCTCATTTTGATACGGGAGCTGAGAAATTTACCTAAATAACATGTGGTTTGTGTTTACGTCACAGCATTCTAGCATCAGACAGTTTGGGTCAACGACCATTATATTCTGCACATGCTCAGTCCTTAGTATGGCAGAAACTTGTTACAGTTGGTCACACCCATAATAATCTCAGCCAATCCTTTTACAGGACAGATAAGCAAGGAAGCATGTGACTGAGGGCAGAAGGTGTGGTCTGACACTGCACATACAACAGATACTTCATCCAGTTCTTAACAGGCTTTCATTTACTTTAATACAATTTACTGGAGTGGGATTTTATAGCTTATTGGGGTTTTTAGGGGGGTTGTTTTCAGATTCTAGAGTATAAAAATTTGGGTTTAGTTCTCCTTTAAAGTCTTCAGAGTTGTCTATGTGAACTCTATTCCATACCATACCAGTGTAATAGACATGGGTCCTTGTTCTAGTGAGAAGAACATTGATAAGCTAAGATGTTGACCTTTGATGAAGGTTTCATAATATTGTGCATGATGATCTTGGATAGCCACCTACACCAATATCATTGTGCTCCAGTAAAAACTAAATTGCCCTAATATGATGTTTATCTTATAGTGTCAATACTCAGTATGAGTGTTTGTTTAGCCTTTGTCCAGTGTGGATTGGATCGATTAATGGGTCAGAGTTACGTAAGAACTTCCGGGCTGTATCTTTCCCTACTGATCAGTACCATAGAGAAATATCTGGCTAGACAGAGTTCTGATTAATATTGGTTTTTGGATCATATGTCACCGTAATGCAAGATAGCAGAAATTACTCTATGACCCCTCAATAATGATCCTACATACAGGAAATAGTGGTTAAAGGCTATGTCCACCCCTAAATAGACTTTTAATATCTGCCCCCATGTCCCCAGCCCCAACCGCATGGTTTGTTTTTTTCAAAAAGCTCCCCAAACTCTTACTTACCTCCCCTCGATCCTCCACCGCACTGCCGGCCCTCTGCTTGCGAGAATGCAAGCGAGGGGCGGGACCGGCAGTCGCGTCTGTGATTGGCTGAGCGGCAGCCAATCACGGACGCGGTGCCGGTCATTCAGTGCAGGGGAGGGAAGCGGAGAGGTAAGTAAGAGTTTGGGGAGCTTTTAAAAAAAAAAACATGCGGTTGGGGCTGGGGGACATGGGGGAGCACAATTAAGGGGGATTTGAGCTAGGGGGAGGGATTAGAACGGGAGGGAGGGGAGGGGGAGGGAGGGGGGAGAAGGGCTGCAGCACGCATGGCAGGAATCTGGGAGGCCGAGTAGCGGCAGTGTCCTATATGGACCTGCTAGCCTCCTGGTGGGCAGTTTTTGGAACTTTGGGGGGGGACTACAGGAGAACCAGAGGGAGTTGGGAGTGAGGTAAGGATTTAAACTACACTAACATGGTGGGGCCAGTAGAGTGGGGGGATTATAGTTTTGGGGGTGGACATGTTAATTATGAGTAACCACAGGTCTGATTACTACAACAAAAATAATAATATTACTGCCATAGTATGAAGAATACCATGGGGCTGACACACAAATTCATCTAAAAAGAAAATAATAACTGTCTCACACACATTTACTTCAACCAAAGCCTTGTGATTTATATGGACTGACATGCGTGTTACTAAGTTACTGACCTGACCTGTGAATTTTAGCCTGTTTCCTTTATATGGTATTGGATGTATCAGTGACTTCTAATTAGTTGATAATGTACAGTAGGGGATACATTACTGTATCTCTTTAGAACCCACCAGGGGAGTCTGAGTTCCCTGATAATTTACATTTTCCTTGACCATTTCCCATCTACCGTAAGTTATCATGCTTTTTATACCCATATTTTACTCGTAACTTTCAGATTCCCCCCCCCCCCCATTGACATGAGTCCATTTTCAGATTTTCTGAATTTTTCCAGAAATTCCAAATATGCTAAAACATAAAGAAACATCTCTTCAGCCAGTAGGTGATTGGATGTTCGTTGCCACATGACACGGCAGGAAGTTCAAAAAATGGCCATTCATTATCAATAAAGTAATAATCAGTGTTTTTGCTTTAGATGGTTGAGGGGGTCCCTTCATGGATCTTTAAAATAAACAAAAATAGCATTACCCTAAATAATATTTGTAAATGAATCAAAATGTGTCCAAGGGCATTTTAAGAATTTATAGAAAAATATAAAAAAAAAATAAACCATAAAAAAAAAAACATATATTTTAGGCAACTGTATGACGCACGTTGGTAAATTTAAATTCCCAAGTGAACTTACCTTAGTCTGCAGGGAGAACTCTGTGTGCATCATAAACATTTATATTTATACATTTATAGAGCTCGGACTCATTAAAGGAACAGTGACACATAAATAAAAAAGGCATAACAGGTGTCAGAACCCAATAAAAGTTCTGTTGTTATTGAGGCAGAAGAAATCTCCATTTTAACCTGACATTGCCAGTATTTCAAATGAGCTGAAATAACGTCAGCCATCAAACCGACGACTCTCCATTTGGGGCAAAGAATTGTGCCTGCTGGAATTTCCTAAACTAATGAAAATGGTTGTCTATAGGAACCAAAGAAAAACTGTCAATCACAAGAAAAAGGGCGTGGCTATGCCTATAGTGAAAAGTACTTGTGCTAATGTGGTTTAAATACGAAATATACATTGTAACATTTTGAATAAAATAAATTATATATGTATTAAAGCAAATTGATTTTTCTAGAAGTACTGTGCTTGAGCAATGGGTAGGGATCTTATTTATTATAATAATGTAATAATATTACATTGCAGAGGAAAAAGGCATCTAAGTATATGTGTTATATGTGTGTGTGGTGGTGTGTGTGGTGGGAGGAATAAATGGATGATTGATTTGGCTATTGACGACCATAAGGAAAGAACTGCAGTTTTAGAAGCAGATAGAACTTTGAATAGGTCTTTGGGATGCCTAGTAAATAATGGCTGTGAGAATAGTGGCATGTCCCCACTAATAATGGGTGGTGAGGGTACGTAAAATCATGGGATGTACCACTTAAATTGTGGGAATACAGCTAATAAGTGTTCATGGGAAATAATTGAACGTCTAATTGTGGTGTAAAGGCAAAGTTTTGTGGACTGGAGACATAGCATGTGGGTGACCACTACACTTGTTTTTGGATAGGGGATGTAAGGATCATGGAATGGACCACTAATGACTTTGGATAGGAGACATAGAATCGTGGGTGTACCACTAATATTTTTTGGACAGGAGATATAAGAACGTGGGATGTACCACTAATTGTATTGCACAGGAGACATAAAATCATGCAATGCACCACTAATGTCTTTTGGATAGGATACATACAAATTGTGGCATGCACACCACTAAAGTTTTTGGGCAGGAAACACAAGAATTGTGGGATGTACCAGTAATGGTTTTTGGAAAGGAGACATACAAATTACGGGATGCACCACTAATGGAGTAGACACAAGGGGGAGTAGACACAAGAATTGCCTTTTTTTAAAAAAAATCTGTATGTCTGTGTACTTACCATTTCCAACCTTCTTTAATCACCAGTGGGATAGGCCTGGCGAGAGCACACTTCGAGAAGCAAACCCCATCTAACCTGAGGAAATCCAATTTTTTTCACTTTGTCCTGGCATTGTACGACCGAAGGGGCAGCCAGTGGAGATCGAGAGAACGTCCTTCATCGACTTTGTAGAGAAAGATAAAGTAAGATGGTTTTCTGCTACTACCTGTTAAATCTTAAACATTTATAAAAGGGCAATCCCTCTTTTCTGGGTAAAGACATCAGGCATGGTTAATGATTCCAGGGAAGTCCAGAGGATGATGGGTAAAATTTAATGCTGAACATTAGCACATTTATGGAATGACCAGTATTTTAGCAGCCGTGTGTGACGTCTGATCAGTGGAATGCTGGGATATCCTTTCTAGGTCGTTGATCTTTTTTTTTGGTCTTAGGAACAGAGTGGTGAAAAAACAAATAATGGGATCCATTACAGACTGCAATTCTCTACAGCAATGGTGGATTTACAGCATTATTAGGGCTCTACAATACTTTCATATATATTAACTGTCTCTTTTCTCTTAAGATTTATTAATTTATTCCACTAAATATAATGTATCTTTTCTTTATATTTTATTAAAATGTTGAGTCATTATTATTGCCCAGTACAAATGACGTCCAGGCATTTCATCCTGCCTAAATAATAAGTCAATTTCTACTGTGTACTCAATCTGCTCCTTCACTACAAATACTGTGCTACTCCTCCCCAGTGATCCATTCCATGAACTATTGCTCTACTCCCCAATACAAATACTGTGCTACTCTTCTCCCCAGTGATCCATTCCATGAACCTACTGCTTCTACTCCCAATACTAAATACCGTTGCTACTCCCTCCCCAGTGATCCATTCATAGACCTACTTCTCACCCCCAATAATAAATACTGTGCTACTCCTCCCCAGTGATCCATTCTATAGACCTACTGCTCTACTTCCAATACTAAATACTGTGCCACTCCTTCTCTCCAGTGATCCATTCCATAGACCTACTGCTCTAACTCCCCAATACTAAATACTGTGCCACTCCTTCTCCCAGTGATCCCTTCCATAGACTACTGCTTACTCCTCAGTACTAAAACTGTGCCACTCTTCTCCCCAGTGATCCATTCCATTGACCTACTGCTCTATCTCTAGTACTAAATACTGTGCCACTCCTTCTCTCCAGTGATCCATTCCATAGACCTACTGCTCTACTCCTCAGTACTAAAACTGTGCCACTCCTTCTCTCCAGTGATCCATTCCATAGACCTACTGCTCTACTCCTCAGTACTAAATACTGTGCCACTCCTTCTCCCCAGTGATCATTCCATAGACCTACTTCTCTACTCCCCAATACTAAATACTGTGTGCTACTCCTCCCCAGTGATCATTCCATAGACCTACTGCCTACTCCTCAGTACTAAATACTGTGCCACTCCTTCTCTCCAGTGATCCATTCCATGACCTACTGCTCTACTCCCCAATACTAAACTGTGCTACTCCTCCCCAGTGATCCATTCCATAGACCTACTGCTCTACTCCCCAATACTAAATACTGTGCCACTCCTTCTCCCCAGTGATCCATTCCATAGACCTACTGCTCTACATCCTCATACTAAATACTGTGCCACTCCTCTCCAGTGATCCATTCCATAGACCTACGCTCTACTCCTCAGTACTAAATACTGTGCCACTCCTTCTCCCCAGTGATCCATTCTATAGACCTACTTCTCACTCCCAATACTAAATACTGTGCTACTCCTCTCAGTGATCCATTCCATAGACCTACTGCTCTAATCCTCAGTACTAAATACTGTGCCAACTCCTCTCCCCAGTGATCATTCCATAGACCTACTGCTCTACCCCCAATACTAAATACTGTGCCCATCCTTCTCCCCAGTGATCCATTCCATAGACCTACTGCTCTACTCCCCAATACTAAATACTGTGCTACTCCTCCCCAGTGATCCATTCCATAGACCTACTGCTCTACTCCCAATACTAAATACTGTGCCACTCCTTTCCCCAGTGATCCATTCCATAGACTACTTCTCTACTCCCCAATACTAAATACTGTGGCTACTCCTCCCCAGTGATCCATTCCTAGACCTACTGCTCTACTCCCCAATACTAAATACTGTGCTAACTCCTCCCCAGTGATCCATTCCATAGACCTACTGCTCTACTCCCAATACTAAATACTGTGCCACTCTTCTCCCCAGTGATCCATTCCATAGACCTACTGCTCTACTCCCCAATACTAAATACTGTGCTCTCCTCCCCAGTGATCAATCCATAGACCTACTGCTTACTCCCAACTAAATACTGTGCCACTCCTTTCCCCAGTGATCCATTCCATAGACCTACTGCTCTACTCCCCCAATACTAAATACTGTGCTACTCCTCCCCAGTGATCCATTCCATAGACCTATGCTCACTTCCAATGCTAATACTGTGCCACTCCTTCTCCCCATTGATCCATTCCATAGATGTACTGCTCTACTCCCCAATACTAAATACTGTGCCCACTCCTTCTCCCCAGTGATCCACTTCCAAGACCTACTGCTCTACTCCCCAATACTAAATACTGTGCCACTCCTTCTCCCCAGTGACCATTCCATAGACCTACTGCTTACTCCCCAATACTAAATACTGTGCACTCCTCCCCAGTGATAAATTCTGTAGACCTACTGCTCTCTTTCAGTACTAAATACTGTGCCACTCCTTCTCCCCAGTGTCCATTCCATAGACCTAA
>JAACNH010004051.1:0-25783 GCA_019447015.1 Hymenochirus boettgeri | reverse complement strand
TTCACGGCTATGTAACCCATCTATCTATCTATCTATCTATCCTATCTTCCTCCCTCCCTAATCTACCTATCTATCTTCCATAGCTATCTGTTTTATTTACATACCATATCTATACTATAACCATATCTATGTTCTGTTTGTCTGTCTGTGTCTTCTATCTACTATCTCTGCGTCTATCACTGCTATCTTATCTATCCTATCTATCGTCATCTATCTACTCTATCACATGCTATCTTATCATCTAGCTATATCATCGCTTCCTATCACTCACTACTATCTATCTTATCTATCTATCACTTCGCTTATCTATCACTGCTATCTATCCACTGCTATCTATCACTGCTATCAGATAGCAGTGATAGATAGCAGTGATAGATAGATAGATAGATAGATAGCAGTGATAGATAGCAGTGATAGATAGATAGATAGATAGATAGATAGCAGTGATAGATAGCAGTGATAGCGGTGTATAGAAAACATCATAGTACAGTGAGTATTGTGGAGGTTATATAAAGACATACGTCCATCTAGTACAACAGGAAAAAAAGGGACTTTTATAACGCCGGTAGGGACCCACTCAATTGTCGTTTAGGACAACATTTCCCTGTAGACCTAGGTATTGGGAGGTTAGTATAAAAGACAATACGTCCAATCTATAAATACCAAGCTGTTATGACCCGCCCCATAAGCTTAATAACAGTTGCATGAGTATAACACACTAGTGATTGGGAAGGGGTTGAATAATAAAGACATGCACGCCATGGGGGGCTAATCACAGCCGCTTATATGAAACCATAAAAAAAAAAGGGAAAGAAAAAAGGGGGGCAACCATAATTTCCTGTAAATGGGTAAACAGTGTCACATAGTACATGAGTAATAGGAAGGTTGTATAAAGACATACGTCCATCTAGTCCAACCTTATACCCTACCCAGGGTATGTCTGATAACCGTTACATCGTAACATAGTATGGAGGTTGTAAAATAACAGACACGTAAATTCCAAATAAAACTAGTTCCACCTTTCTAGACACTAAAAACGCCATATGTCTGTTATACATTACATAGGTAACGAGATAGGAGTCTTGGAGGGTTGTATAAAGACATACGGGTAACATCTGAGGAGGACACAACGCCGGTTTATACACCCTACACCCATGAAAATGTCGTGGTATAAAAAAAACAGGTTTACATAGTAAACTTATCAGTATTGGAGGTTGTAAAAACATGAGGCGTCCATCTGAGAATCCACACTTATAATACCCCTACCAACCAGAAGTGGCATAGTAATAAGCTGGTGTAAGGCACATGTAACGAATAGTAGCGGAGACAGGGTAATATGTAAAAAACAAAAATAAAAATCCACAGTAGCCAGTCGCCGAAACCTTTATAATAGGGGAAACCATACACATAAGTTTGTTTGGGGGGGTCAAAAAAAAGTACTAGTCATAACAGTTACATAAGGAACATATTATACATGGAGGATTGTAATCAAGACAGAGACTTCCATACTATCCACCTTTCACCCTACCCTCATGTCTGTATAAAGTTTACATAGTAATATAGTCTTGTGGCAATGGGTGATATAGGACATGCGTCCATCTAGTCCCAAACTTTATACCTACCATAATGTCTTGTATAACCGTTACTTAGTAGAGCAGTAGTATGTTAACTGTTTAAATGTGATAGCTTACCAGGTATGCCATCTATCCAACCTGTAATACACACTACCCAAATGTCTGTAACTGTTCACAAACATGTAACATAGAAATCTTGGGAGAATATAGTATACGACATACATCCCTCTAGTCCCAACCTTTATACCACTAAGGGCCCCTAATGTCTGGTCCCTAGGCAGTACATAGTGAACAAACATGTATTGGATGTGTGGTAGAAAAGACATACTCCAACCACTAGTCCAACCTTTAATGACCCTAACACGCTCGGTAATATCTGTATAAAACAGTTACAATATCACTGTATTTGGAGGTTATAGGTAAAGACATACGGTATCCATACTAGTACAAAAAGAGGAAGGCTCAATATGGGTATGCCGCGCTAGACACCCGGTACAATGGGGTCTGTATTAACTCGTTACATATACATGAGGGTAAATGTGGGTGAGGGTTATATAGAATACCATAGGAACGTCCAATGGGCTATGGCCAACCTTTATATAGCCTACGGCCAATAATGTCTGTATAACACTGTTCCATAGAAAACAGTATCAGTGTAGTGAGGTTGTATAAAGGCATATGTCCGCGATGGCTAGTCCGCAACTAAATAGTATAAAAATGCCCTAGCGCGTAAAAGGTGTGGTTTATGAGGGCGGAGGGTATACAACGTAGTAACATCGTTTTATGTTGAGTGAGGGTGTATGTCAAAAGTGACATAAATAACGTCCACTCTAGGGTCCAACCGTTACTAACCAACTACCCATAATGTCTGTACAACAGTAAGTAACATAAGAAACGTAGGGTATAGATGTGAGTGTTGTTAAGGGACATACGTCCGTCTACTTACCCACCTTTATACTACCCATCATCTGTATA
Organism: Hymenochirus boettgeri; assembly: GCA_019447015.1. NCBI lineage: Eukaryota > Metazoa > Chordata > Amphibia > Anura > Pipidae > Hymenochirus > Hymenochirus boettgeri. The sequence goes on along the minus strand of JAACNH010004051.1, from coordinate 23,234 downwards.
CATTAACATATAACATCGTAGTGGAGGTTTATAAAGACATACGTCCCAGCTAGTCCAACCTTTACTAAACCCTACCCCACATGTCTGTATAACGTTACATTAGTACATAGTATTGGAGGTTGTATAAAGAAATACGTCCATTCTAGAACACCTTATACCTACCCCCTAATGTTGTATACAGTTACATAGTAACATATTATTGGTTTGTATAAAGACATACGTCCTCTAGTCCAACTTTTATACCCTACCCTATCCCTGTATAACTGTTACACAGTAACATATTATCGGAGTTGTAAAAAGACCATACATCCCATCCAGTCCAACCTTTATACCCTACCCATAATGTTCTGTCTAACAGTTACATAGTAACATGTATCGGAGGTTGTATAAGAGACTCGTCCACTAGTCCAACCTTTATACCCTACCCCTAATATCTGTATAACAGTTAATATAATACATAGTATTGGAGGTGTATAAAGACTACTTCCATCTAGTCCCACCTTTATGCCCACCCATAATGTCTTTATAACAGTTACATAGTACATAGTATTGGAGGTTGTAATAAAGACATACGTCCTCTAGTCCAACCTTATACCTTACCCCTAGATGTCTGTTATAACAGTTACATAGTAACTAGTAATTGGAGGTTTGTATAAAGACATACGTACATCTGTCCAACCTTATACCCTACCCTAATGCTGTATAACAGTTACACAATAGTAACATATATTGGGGATGTTGTATGAAAGACATACGTTCCATCTAATTCCACCTTTCTACCTACCCTACTGTCACCAAAATCCAAAAGGGAGGAATCCCTGCACACACCTAGATAATTTCAATAAACAACATGCTGGGTGCTCAATGGCCGACCAAGGCCAAACTATTCAACAAATATAGAAAAAGTATAGCAGCCATGCACAACCGACCTAAGAAGTCCCTGTGTATTTTTATTGCTTCACACACAGTACATCAAGGTGACGTTTCGGTAACAAGTACCTTCTTCAGTACAAAATATTTATTACAATTATCATAAAAGAAGAACCTTTATATAGACCCAGGAATGGTATCCTTAGTGACACTAGAGGAAAAACCATAATTTACACCAGAATAAATTATCACCAAAAACAGTATTAGCAAATAGAAAAGATAACAGTAAACATATTAAAACTCATCTTTTGGGCAGAAACCAGATAATCCTAAGTGTAGAATTAATCCCTTAGGAGATAAAGAGTCCCAAGTAAATATCCAAAGGATTCTCTACAGTAGCAGCCGATTTGTCTGCCCCTCCTCTAGAGGGTTGGGTAATGTGGTCGATAACCTCCTTAAGATCAGCGTACCGAGTGTTTGAGTTCAACAAAGTGTGAGGCTACAGGATGTCCTCCCTTTAACTTTGACAAGTACCAGTACCACTCTTGGGAACCTTTGTCGGCAAGTTTTAATATCCTTCTAGGGCGTTGCATTCTTTCTTAAAAGGTCCAATAGTCTTCCTATATATATACTAGAACAAGGGCCATTTCAATTAAATAGATACAAATCCGTGAGACAGTTAAATACCCCTAATATCGAAGTTTCGTTCCCAGAATAATGATGATTTAAAAGAGGGTCCCGTAATTAAACGAATTGCATCGTTACAGTTGCATGCATCTACAACACCCCTTTTTTATTAGAAAAGAAAAATGGCATTTTTTGTATTTGATATAGGGTTCCTGCTTGTACTTAGTTTAGAGTCAGAGACAAGGACCTTTTTTAGACACACATCTCGTTTTAATTTAGTCCTCATCTGCCATATTAGGAGCCCCCAGCAATAAATGCCAGTACTTGTCAAGGTTGGATCTAATGAATGTGGGATTGGTGTTAAATTTTTGTAAAAGGGAACCCCCCTTATTTTCCGTAGTTTTTTCTAGGAAATTTAGCCTCCATTTTGCTTTAGATACTAAGCCTCAGAATGTTACGGGCCAGGAATTTTGGTAGTCATGTGACCTCCAATTGAATGGTCGGGACATCCTGAGCATCATCATTGCAAATGGTAATACTCCTCTGAATTGTGATTAAGGGAGACCTCTAAGCACATGGGAGGGATGAAAACTTTGACCCTATAATATGTTATTTTCCGGTCAGTAGGTTTAACAACAAAGAAGTTTGGAAAAACACCCTCCCTGATTTTTTATCTTTACATCACGAAAATTGATAACATTAAGGAGAAATATTAGCATATAGACAATCTTATTGTCCTGGCTGTTAAGGAAGAGACAAAAAATTCATTAGCAGTCTCGTTGGAGCTGCCCATCCCATAAACAAATCGTCTATCATCTATAGAACCCTTTGCAATGTGTTTTTAAACAATCATTATGATAAATATGACATTCTTTCCAAATACCCAATATCAATTAGCATAGAAGAGCTGTCGATTTTCCCATGGCTGTGCCAACCGTCGAATATAAAGTCATCTCAAATTTAAAGAAATTAATTCTAAGAATCAGATCACGACATTGTATAAGGCACTCGGTCTGGGGAACGGTGACAGCCACGTCTAGAGAGAAAATGTCTCCGCTGGCCCCCTTCAAGTCCTTTGGTATGTTTTCGATATTCGGTAAAGATACGTAATTTCCCGCTGTAATAAAATAGAAGATCCGTATGAGATGTTTAATCGAGATAATTTTTGAAGAAAATCAACCAGTGTCTCGTAAATAAGAATGTAAGATGATTGTACTAAAGGCTTGAGACAAAGTCACAAAAAGATGAAGTGGTGTGAGTAATAGAGCCAATAGATGAAACAATCGGCTGAATGGAGGGTAACTGGATCTTTATGAATTTTAGGAAGTCCATACAAGACAGGTTTACGGGTTTTGTTCAACAAAAAATCAATAGTACTTTGATCATCCACAGGTGGCTGAGTGCTATATCTAAAAGTTTTTTACTTGATTATAATGGTAAAAGATGATCTTTATTATTTAGTTAGTAATAAGCACAACCCGCTGTCATAAAGATGATCATGCATGCTTTTACTGTCGAATTCCAATAGTCAAGGATACAATCCCACCCACCGCTTATCTTCGGTTTTTTATAATCACGCGAAGTGTCTTGGCTGAGCGATTTAAAAAGGCAAGCCCTTCAGCTTAAGAGAGATTGTTATTGAAATGTGAGTGGTTTGCTTAGGTCTAGTATGCCTCATTAGTTAATAAATTGATCAATACCACAATATATGCCAGAGAATGAACGTTTGCTTTTTTAGTTTAAACGGAAATAGGGGAGGCAGGGCATTAGGATTTTTATCTGTAAAAACTTCCCCCCCCTTAAGTTCAGTGCCCTTTCCAAATTTAAACATTCAACTCAATATTCAAAGGCATTAAATTGTGAGTGTATTGAAAAGACAGACCATATTAAGCAAGCAATTCACTCACCGATACTCCGTTTGATGACAGGTTGAAGACTAACTTGTTCCGTCCCTTTTCGTTTCGGGGATATTTTTTCGTCTTACTTTTACTTACTCCGTCGTGTCCTGGTCCTCCGCCTAAAAAGAACCGCGAATTTTCTCTCTGCGCCCCTGCGCCCCCTAAATCACAATTCAAGATAGTAATTACGCCCATTTGCAATGAGTCTCCGGATGCCACCAATCAATTGGAGGTCTACTACAAAATTCCTGGCCCGTAACTATCCTGAGGCTTTACAGTATCTAAAGCCAAAATGGAGGCTAAATTTCCTGTAAGAAATCTACGGAAATAAGGGTGGTTCCCCTTTTAACAAATTTACACCAAATCCCACATCATTAGGACCACCTTGAACAAGTACTGGCCAGTTATTGCTGGGGATCATATATGGGCAAGATGAGACTAAAATTAAAAACCGAGATGTGTGTATAAAAAAGGTCCTTCTCTGTACTCTAAACTAGTACAAGCAGACCCTAATCAAAATACAAAAAAGCCAATTTTTCTTTCTAATAAAAAAGGGTGTTTTTAGATCGTGCAACTGTAACTTATGCAATCTTTAATTACGGGACCCCCTCGTTTATCATCCATATTCTGGAAAGAATTCGATATTAGGGGGTATTTTTAAACTGTCTCACGGAATTTTTGTCTCTATTTATTGAAATGCCCTTGTTTCTCTTATATATAAGGGAAGACTATTGACCTTTTAAAGAAAAGAATGCAAACGCCATAGAAGCTGATATTAAAACTTGCCCTACAAGGTCCCAAGAGGGTACTGCACTGTCAAATAAAAGGTGAGGACCCTCTGTAGGCCTCACCCTTGGTTTGAACTCAACACTCGTAGCTGATCGTAAAGGAAGGTTATCGACCACATTCCCCCCAACCCCTCTAAGGAGGGGACAGACAATCGCTGCACTCTGTAGAGATCTTTTGGTATTTACTTTGGACTCTTTATCTCCTAAGGGATTAAATTCTTAACTTAGGATTATCCTGTTTTTCTGCCCAAAGATGACTGTTTTAATACTGTTTTACTGTTTATCTTTTTCTATTTTGCTACTACTGTTTTATGGTGTATAATGGATTCTGGTGAAATTTATGGTTTTTTCCTCTAGGTGTCACTAAGGATACACTTCCTGTGGTCTATATAAGGTTCTTCTTTAATGATTCTTGTATAAATATTTTGCCTGAAGAAGTACTGGTTCCGAAACGTCACCTTTTGACTGTACCTGAATGTCTGTAAGCAGTACATAAACACAGATATTTAGGTCTGGTATGAAGCATACGCATTTCAACATTACCTTTCTACCCTACTGTCTGTATAACAGTTACATAGTAAAATAGTATTGGAGGTTGTATAAAGACATACGTCCATCTAGTCCAACCTTTATAACCCTACCCATAATGTCTGTATAACATTACATAGTAAATAGTATTGAGGTTGTATAAAGACATACGTCCATCTAGTCCAACCTTTATACCCTACCCATAATTCTGTAAACAGTTACATAGTAACATAGTATTGGAGGTTGTATAAGACATACGTCCATCTAGAACAACTTTATACCCTACCCATAATGTCTGTATAACAGTTTACATAGTAACATGTATTGGAGTTGTATAAAGACATACGTCCTCTAGTCCACCTTTATACCCTACCCATAATGTCTGTAAAACAGTTACAAAGTAACATAGTATGGAGGTTGTATAAAGACATACATCCATCTAGTCCAACCTTTATACCCTACCCATAATGTCTGTAAACAGTTACATAGTAACATAGTATGGAGGTTGTATAAAGACATACGTCCATCTAGTCCAACCTTTATACCCTACCCATAATGTCTGTATAACAGTTATATAGTAACATAGTATTTGGAGGTTGTAATAAGACATACTTCCATCTAGTCCAACCTTTATCCCTACCCATAATGTCTGTATAAACAGTTACAAGTACATAGTATTGGAGGTTGTATAAAGACATCGTCCATCTAGTCCAACCTTTATACCCTACCCATAATGTCTGTATAACAGTTACATAGTAACATAGTATTGGAGGTTGTATAAAGACATACGTCTCACTAGTCCAACCTTTATACCCTACCCATAATGTGTATAACAGTTACATAGTAACATAGTATTGGAGGTTGTATAAAGACATACGTCCATCTAGTCCAACCTTTATACCCTACCCATAATGTCTGTATAACAGTTACATAGTAATCAGTATTGAGGTTGTATAAAGACAATACGTCCATCTAGTCCAACCTTTATACCCTACCCATATGTCTGTATAACAGTTACATAGAACATAGTATTGGAGTTTGTATAAAGACATACTCCATCTAGTCCAACCTTTATACCTACCCATAATGTCTGTATAACAGTTACATAGTAACATAGTATTGGAGGTTGTATAAAGACATACGTCCATCTAGCAACCTTTATACCCTACCCATAATGTCTGTATACAGTTCATAGTAACATAGTATTGGAGGTTGTATAAAGACATACGTCCATCTAGTCCAACCTTATACCCTACCCATAATGTCTGTATAAACGTTTACATAGTAACATAGTAGGAGGTTTTAAAAAGACTACAATCCATCAGTCCCACCTTTATACCCTACCCATAATGTCTGTATAACAGTTACATAGTAACATAGTATGGAGGTTGTATAAGACATACGTCCATCTAGTCCACCTTTATACCCTAACCATAATTCTGTATAACAGTTATATAATAACATAGTATTGGAGGTTGTATAAAGACATACGTCCATCTAGTCCCAACCTTTATACCCTACCCATAATGTCTGTATAACAGTTACATAGTAACATTAGTTTGGGGGTGTATAAAGACATACGTCCATCTAGTCCAACCTTTAAAACCCTACCCATAATGTCTGTATAACAGTTACATAGTAACATAGTATTGGAGTTGTATAAACAATACGTCAATCTAGTCCAACCTTTATACCCTACCCATAATGTCTGTATAACAGTTACATAGTAACATGTATTGGAGGTGTATAAAGACTACGTCCATCTAGTCCAACCTTTATAACCCTACCCTAATGTCTGTATAACAGTTACATAGTAACATAGTATTGGAGGTTGTATAAAGACATACGTCCATCTAGTCCAACTTATTACCCTACCCATATGTCTGTATAACAGTTACATAGTAACATAGTATTGGGTTGTATAAGACATACGTCCATCTAGTCCAACCTTTATACCCTACCCATAATGTCTGTATACAGTTACATAGTAACATAGTATTGGAGGTTGTATAAAGACATACGTCCATCTATCAACCTTTATACCCTACCCATAAGTCTGTATAACAGTTACATATAACATAGTATTGGAGGTTGTATAAAGACATACGTCCATCTAGTCCCACCTTTATACACTACCCATAATGTCTGTATAACGTTACAAGTAACATAGTATGGAGGTTTGTAAAATACAATATCCATCAGTCCAACCTTTTACCCTACCCATAATGTCTGTATAACAGTTCATAGTAACATAGTATTGAGGTTGTATAAAGACATACTTCCATCTAGTCCAACCTTTACCCTACCCATAATGTCCTGTATAACAGTTACATAGTAAGTCTATGTATGTTGTATAAGACTACGTCCATCTAGTCCAACCTTTATACCCTACCCATAATGTCTGTATACAGTTCATAGTAACATAGTATTGGAGGTTGTATAAAGACATACCTGTCCATCTAGTCCACCTTTATACCCTACCCATAATGTCTGTATAACGTTCCATAGTAACATAGTATTGGAGGTTGTATAAAGACAACATCCATCTAGTCCAACCTTTATCCCTACCCATAATGTCTGTTAACAGTTACATAGTAACATAGTATTGGAGGTTGTATAAACAATACGTCCATCTAGTCCACCTTTATAACCCTACCCATAATGTCTGTATAACAGTTACATAGAACATAGTATATGGAGGTTGTATAAAGACATACGTCCATCTAGTACCACCTTTACCCTACCCATAATGTCTGTATAACAGTTACATAGTAACATAGTATTGGAGGTTTTATAAAGACATACGTCCATCTAGTCCAACCTTTATACCCTACCCATAATGTCTGTATAAACAGTTACATAGTAACATAGTATTGGAGGTTGTATAAAAGACTACGTCCATCTAGTCCAACCTTTATATACCCTACCCATAATGTTCTGATAACAGTTACATATAACATAGTATTGGAGGTTGTATAAAGACAAACGTCCATCTAGTCAAACCTTTATACCCTACCCATAATGTCTGTATAACATTTACATAGTAACATAGTATTGGAGGTTGTATAAAGACATACTTCCATCTAGTCCCAACTTTATACCCTACCCATAATGTCTGTATATAACAGTTACTAGTACAATAGTATTGGAGGTGTATAAAGACATACGTCCATCTAGTCCAACCTTTATAACCCTACCCATAATGTCTGTATAACGTTACATAGTAACTAGTATTGGAGGTTGTATAAAGACATACGTCCATCTAGTCCAACCTTTATACCCTACCCATAGTCTGTATAACAGTTACACAAGTAACATAGTATTGGAGGTTGTATAAAGACATACGTCCATCTAGTCCAACACCTTTATACCCTACCCATAATGTCTGTATAACGTTACATAGTAACATAGTATTGAGGTTGTATAAAGACATACGTCCATCTAGTCCAACCTTTATCCCTACCCATAATGTCTGTATAACAGTTACATAGTAACATAGTATTGAGGTTGTATAAAGACTAACGTCCATCTAGTCAACCTTTATATACCCTACCCATAATGTCTGTATAACAGTTACATAGTAACATAGTATTGGAGGTTGTATAAAGACTAACGTCCATCTAGTCCACCTTTAACCCTACCCATAATGTCTGTATAACAGTTACATAGTAACATAGTATTGGAGTTGTATAAGAACATACGTCCATCTAGTCCAACCTTTATACCCTACCCTATGTCTGTATAACAGTTACATATTAAACATAGTATTGGAGGTTGTATAAAGACATACTCCATCTAGTCCAACCTTTATACCTACCCATAATGTCTGTATAACGATTTACATAGTAACTAGTATGGAGGTTGTATAAAGACACACTCCATCTAGTCCAACCTTTATACCTACCCATAATGTCTGTAATAACAGTTACATAGTAACATAGTATTGGAGGTTGTATAAAGACATACTTCCATCTAGTCCAACCTTTATACCCTACCCATAATGTCTGTATAACATGTTAATAGTACATAGTATTGGAGGTTGTATAAAGACAACGTCCATCTAGTCCAACCTTTATACCTACCCATAATGTCTGTTAACAGTTACATAGTAACATAGTATTGGATTTTGTATAAAGAAATACGTCCTCTAGTCCACCTCCCTTTATACCCTACCCATAATGTCTGTATAACAGTTACATAACATAGTATTGGAGGTTATAAAGACATACTCCATCTAGTAAACCTTTACCCTACCCCATAATGTCTGTTAACAGTTACATAGTAACATAGTAGTGTAGGTTTATAAAGACAACGTCCATCTAGTCCAACCTTTATACCCTACCCATAATGTCTGTATAACGTTACATAGTAACATAGTATTGGAGGTTGTATAAAGACATACGTCCATCTAGTCCAACCTTTATACCCTACCCATAATGTCTGTATACAGTTACATAGTAACATAGTATTGGAGGTTGTATAAAGACATACTCCATCTAGTCCAACCTTTATACCCTACCCATAATGTCTGTATAACAGTTACATAGTAAATAGTATTGGAGGTTGTATAAAGACATACGTCCATCTAGTCCAACCTTTATACCCTACCATAATGTCTGTATCAGTTACATAGTAACATAGTTGGAGGTTGTATAAAGACATACGTCCATTAGCAACAACTTTATCCCTACCCATAATGTCTGTATAACAGTTACATATATACATAGTATTGGAGGTTGTTAAAACATACTTCCATCTATCCAACCTTTACCCTACCCATAATGTCGTATAACAGTTACATAGTAACATAGTATGGAGGTTGTATAAGACATACGTCCATCTAGTCAAACCTTTATACCCTACCCATAATGTCTGTATAACGTTACATGTAACATAGTATTGGGAGGTGTATAAAGACATACGTCCATCTAGTCCAACCTTTATACCCTACCCATAATCTGTATAACAGTTACATAGTAACATAGTATTGGAGGTTGTATAAGACATACGTCATCTAGCAACCTTTATACCCTACCCATATGTCTGTATAACAGTTACATAGTAACATAGTATTGGAGGTTGTATAAAGACATACGTCCATCTAGTCCACCTTTAACCCTACCCATAATGTCTGTAAACAGTTACATAGAATATAGTATTGGATTTGTATAAGACATACGTCCATCTAGTCCAACCTTTATACCCTACCCTAATGTCTGTATAACAGTTACATAGTAACATAGTATTGGAGGTTGTATAAAGACATACTTTCCATCTAGTCCAACCTTTATACCCTACCCATATTCTGTATAACGTTACATGTAACATAGTTGAGGTTGTATAAAGACAACTCCATCTAGTCCAACCTTTATACCCTACCCATAATGTCCTGTCACAGTTACATAGTAACATAGTATTGGAGGTTTGTATAAAGACATACGTCCATCTAGTCCAACCTTTATACCCTACCCTAACATAATGTCTGTATAACAGTTACATAGTAACATAGTATTGGAGGTTATATAAAGACATACGTCATCTGACAACCTTTATACCCTACCCATAATGTCTGTATAACAGTTACATATTAACATAGTATTGGAGGTTTATAAAGACTACGTCCATCTAGTCCAACTTTATACCCTACCCTAATGTCTGTATAACAGTTACATAGTAACATATTATTGGAGGTTGTATAAAGACATACGTCCATCTATCCAACCTTTATACCCTACCTACCATAATGTCTGTATAACAGTTACATAGTAACAAGTATTGGAGTTGTATAAAGACATACGTCCATCTAGTCCAACCTTTATACCCTACCCATATGTCTGTAATACATTTACATAGTAACATATTATGGAGGTTGTATAAAGACATACGTCCATCTAGTCCAACCTTTATACCCTACCCATAATGTCTGTATAACAGTTACTATATAACATAGTATTGGAGTTTGTATAAAGACATACGTCCATCTAGTCAACCTTTATACCCTACCCATAATGTCTGTATAACAGTTACATAGTAACATAGTATTGGAGGTTGTATAAAGACATACGTCCATCAGTCCACCTTATACCCTACCCATAATGTCTGTATAACGTACATCAGTAACATAGTATAGGAGGTTGTAAAAAGACTACGATCCATCAGTCCAACCTTTATACCCTACCCATAATGTCTGTATACCAGTTACATAGTAACATAGTATGGAGGTTGTATAAAGACATACGTCCATCTAGTCCAACCTTTATACCATACCCATATTATCTTATAACAGTTAATAGTAACATAGTATTGGAGGTTGTATAAAGACATACGTCCATCTAGTCCAACTTTATACCCTACCCAATGTCTGTATAACAGTTACATAGTAAACATAGTTTGGAGGTTGTTAAAAGACATACGTCCATCTATTCCAACCTTTATACCCTACCCATAATGTCTGTATAACAGTTACATAGTAACATAGTATTGGAGGTTGATAAAGACATAGTCCATCTAGTCCAACTTTATACCCTACCCATAATGTCTGTATAACAGTTACATAGTAACATAGTATTGGAGGTTGTATAAAGACATACGTCCATCTATCCAACTTTATACCCTACCCATATGTCTGTATAACAGTTTACATATAACATAGTATTGGAGGTTGTATAAAGACATACGTCCCTCTCCAACCTTTATAACCCTACCCATATGTCTGTATAACAGTTACATAGTAACATAGTATTGGAGGTTGTATAAGACATACGTCCATCTAGTCCAAACCTTTATACCCTACCCATAATGTCTGTATAACATTACATAGTAACATAGTATTGGAGGTTGTATAAAGACATACGTCCATCTAGCAACCTTTATACCCTACCACCCATATGTCTGTATAACAGTTTACATGTACATAGTATTGGATTGTATAAAGACATACTCCATCTAGTCCAACCTTTATACCCTACCCATAATGTCTGTATAACAGTTACAGTAACATAGTATGAGGTTGTAAAAAGACATACATCCATCAGTCCAACCTTTATACCCTACCCATAATGTCTGTTAACAGTTACATAGTAACATAGTATGGAGGTTGTATAAAGACATACGTCCATCTAGTCCAACCTTTATACCCTACCCATATATCGGTATAACAGTTATATATAAACATAGTATTGGAGGTTGTATAAAGACATACGTCCATCTAGTCCAACCTTTATACCCTACCCATAATGTCTGTATAACAGTTACATAGTAACATAGTATTGGAGTTGATAAAGACATACGTCCTCTAGTCCAACCTTTATACCCTACCCATAATGTCTGTATAACAGTTACATAGTAACATAGTATTGGGAGGTTGTATAAAGACATACGTCCATCTAGTCCAACCTTTATACCCTACCCATAATGTCGTATAACAGTTACATAGTAACATGTATTGGAGGTTGTATAAAGACATACGTCCATCTATCCAACCTTTATCCCCTACCCATAATGTCTGTATAACAGTTACATAGTAACATAGTATTGGAGGTTGTATAAAGACATACTTCCATCTAGTCCAACCTTTATACCCTACCCATAATGTCTTATAACAGTTACATAGTAACATGTATTGGAGGTTGTATAAAGACATACGTCCTCCTGTCCACCTTTATACCCTACCCATAATGTCTTATAACAGTTACATAGTAACATAGTATTGGAGGTTGTATAAAGACATACGTCCATCTAGAACCCCTTATACCTACCCATAATGTCTGTATAACAGTTTACATAGTAAACATAGTATTGGAGGTTGTATAAAGACATACTTCCACTAGTCCAACCTTTATACCTACCCTAATGTCGTATAACTTACAAGTAACATAGTATGAGGTTGTATAAAGACATATTCCATCAGTCCAACCTTTATACCCTACCCATAATGTCTGTATAACAGTTACTATAACATAGTATGGAGGTTGTATAAAGACATACGTCCATCTAGTCCAACCTTTAACCCTACCATAATGTCTGTATACAGTTACATAGTATATATTGAGTTGTATAAGACTACGTCATCTAGTCCAACCTTTATACCCTACCCATAATGTCTGTATAACAGTTACATAGTAACATAGTATTGGAGGTTGTATAAAGACATACGTCCATCTAGTCCAACCTTTATACCCTACCCATAATGTCTGTATAACGTTACATAGTAACATAGTATTGGAGGTTGTATAAAGACATACGTCCTCTAGTCCAACCTTTATACCCTACCCTAATGTCTGTTACAGTTACATAGTAACATAGTAATTGAGGTTTGTATAAAGACATAAGTCCATCTAGTCCAACCTTTATACCCTACCCATAATGTCTGTATACAGTTACATAGTAACATAGTATTGGAGGTTGTATAAAGACATACGTCCATCTAGTACAACCTTTATACCCTACCCTAATGTCTGTTTAACATTACATAGTAACATAGTATTGGAGGTTTAAAGACATAACGTCCATCTAGTCCAACCTTATACCCTACCCATCAGCTGTATTAACAGTTAAATAGTAACATAGTATTGGAGGTGTATAAAGACATACGTCATCTATCCACCTTTATACCCTACCCATATGTCTGTATAACAGTTACTAGTAACATAGTATTTGGAGGTTTATAAAGACATACGTCATCTAGTCCAACCTTATATACCCTACCATATGTCTGTATAACAGTTACATGTAACATAGTATTGGAGGTTGTAATAAAGACATACGTCCATCTAGTCCAACCTTATACCCTACCCATAATGTCTGTATAACAGTTACATAGTAACATAGTATTGGAGGTTGTATTAAAGACATACGTCCATCTAGAAACACTTTATACCCTACCCATAATGTCTGTATAACAGTTACTAGTAACATAGTATTGGAGGTTGTATAAAGACATACGTCCATCTAGTCCAACCTTTATACCCACCCATAATGTCTGATAACAGTTACATAGTAACATAGTATTGGAGGTTGTATAAAGACATACGTCCATCTAGTCCACCCTTTATACCCTACCCATTAATGTCTTTATAACGTTACATAGTACATAGTATTGGAGGTTGTATAAAGACATACGTCCATCTAGTCCAACCTTTATACCTACCCATAATGTCTGTATAACAGTTACATAGTAACATAGTATTGGAGGTTGTATAAAGACATACGTGTCCATCTAGAACCTTTATACCCTACCATAATGTCTGTATAACAGTTACATAGTAACTAGTATTGGAGGTTGTATATAAGACATACTGTCCATCTAGTCCAACCTTTACACCTACCCATAATGTCTATAACAGTTACATAGTAACTATGTATTGGAGTTGTATAAAGACATACGTCCATCTAGTCCAACCTTATACCCTACCCATAATGTCTGTATAACAGTTTACATAGTAACATAGTATTGGAGGGTTGTATAAACATACGTCCATCTAGTCCAACCTTTATACCCTACCCATAATGTCTGTATCAGTTCACTAGTAACATAGTATTGGAGTTGTTATAAAAACACATCCATCTAGTCCAACCTTTATACCCTACCCATAATGTCTGTTTAACAGTTACATAGTAACATAGTATTGGAGGTTATATAAAGACATACTCTCCATCTAGTCCAACCTTTATACCCTACCCATAAGTCGTATAACAGTTACATAGTAACATAGTATTGGAGGTTGTATAAGACATACGTCCATCTAATCCAACCTTATACCCTACCCTAATGTCTGTATAACAGTTACATAGTAAACATAGTATTGGAGGTTGTATAAAGACATACGTCCATCTAGTCCAACTTTATTACCCTACCCTATGTCTGTATAATTACATGATTAACATAGTATTGGAGGTTGTATAAAGACAATACCATCTAGTCCAACCTTTATACCCTACCCATAATGTCTTATAACAGTTACATAGTAACATAGTATTGGAGGTTAAAGACATACGTCCATCTGAACAACCTTTATACACCTACCATAATGTCTGTATAACAGTTACATAGTAACTAGTATTGGAGTTGTATAAAGACATACGTCCATATCCAACCTTTACCTACCACCCATAATGTCTGTATAAAACTTCAAGTAAACATAGTATGGAGTGTATAAAGACATACTCCATCAGAACAGTCCAACCTTATATACCCTACCCATTGTCTGTATAACAGTTACATAGTAACATAGTATGAGTTTTGTATAAAGACATACGTCCATCTAGTCCAACCTTTATACCCTACCCATAATCTGTATAACAGTTTATAGTAACATGTATTGGAGGTTGTATAAAGACATACGTCCATCTAGTCCAACCTTTATACCCTACCCATAATGTCTGTATAACAGTACTAGTAACTATATATTGGAGGTTGTATAAAGACATACGTCCATTAGCACACTTTTATACCCTACCCATAATGTCTGTTAAACAGTTACATAGTAACATAGTATTGGAGGTTGTATAAAGACTACGTCCATCTAGTCCAACTTTATACCCTACCCATAATGTCTGTATAAACATGTTATAGTAACATAGTATTGGAGGTTGTATAAAGACATACGTCCATCTATCCAACCTTTATAACCCTACCCATAATGTCTGTATAACAGTTACATAGTAACATAGTATTGGAGGTTGTATAAAGACATACGTCCATCTAGTCCAACCTTTATACCCTACCCATAATGTCTGTATAACAGTTACATAGTAACCATAGTAATTGGAGGTTTGTAATAAAGACATACGTCCATCTAGTCCAACCTTTATACCCTACCCATAAGTCTGTTATGGAGGATATTTTAAACTAGGTAGGGGGGGGAGGGAACGTTTAACTACACAGGGGTAGATAGAGAAGTTAGGGATCTGGGGCTAGTAACACAACGGAGGGAGGAGAGGAGGAGGGGGAGCATAGAGGATAAGGAGGCATGTACGACCATGTATGGAAGTAAATCAATTGATAATCTAAAAATGTATTTTACAATGCAAGGGTCTGGCTGAAAAACCGGCGAACTTGAAATAATAGCGTAAAGGAAAGGTATGATGTAATTTGGTATAGCAGAATCATGGCTTAATGATTCACACGACTGGACAGTAAATATTGAAGGGTACTCCTTATTAGACATGACCGAGTTAATAAGAAAGGAGGAGGAGTATGTATGTATGTTAAACAGGAATTGAAGCCAAATTTAAAAGATGGAATTAGATGGGGGAGCAAACGATGCGGCAGAAACATTATGGGTGGGACTGTGTACAGGAAGCAAGAAGGTAGGTAAATTAATTGTTGGAGTGTGTTATAACCGCCAAATGCCGGGGAAGAGGTGGAAATGAATCTCCATATGCAGTTGGCGAAGGCTGCTTGATGGGGCATGTTCTGGTTATGGGGGATTTTAACTACCCTGAAATAGATTGGAGTAATGGAACTGCCAGCACCTCAAAAGGTATAAAGTTCTTAAATTTCCTATATGAGCATTTTCTTTCACAGATGGTAGAAGTTCCTACTAGAAAGAATGCGTTGTTGGATCTGGTGATATCTAATAACCCAGAGCTCATTTTGGAGATGAAGGTAATGGAAGCTTAGGGAATAGTGACCATGATATAGTGTCATTTAATATAGGTTGCAAAAACTAAGTGCACTGGCTTAAAACAAAACTTTTAACTTTAGGAAAGCTAATTTTATGCTTTTAAAGGAATCGCTCCTGCTCATAGACTGGGGGGAACTGTTTTCTAGGTAAAGATACTGAGCAGATGTGGACCACTTTTAAAGGGATATTAACTATAACATTTCCAAATCGGTACCTTTAGGAAACAAGTGTAAAAAATTAGGTCCACTCCTGCATGGCTTAATGCTCAGGTTAAAAAGGGAAATGGAAAAAAAGAAAGGGCTTTTAAAATTTTGAAAGCAGAAGGCACAGAACAGGCTTACAGGGACTTCAAAAGTTGTAATAAAGAGTGCAAGAAAGCAATTAAACTAGCTAAAATAGAAAATGAAACACGGATTGCCGAACAAAGCAAGTCCAACCCCAAGATGTTTTTTAAGTATATAAATGGTAAAAAATGAGGACTGAGAATGTGGACCATTAAATAATGGAGCTGGAGGTGGTTGTAGAGGATGCCGAAAAGGCTAATCTGCTAAACCGTTTTTTTACATCGGTTTTTATTTGAGAATCCTTACAGTAGGGATTGTAACAATGTGCAGGGAGGAAATGAAGAGTTTTCACATTGGATAACAGAGGATATGGTACGGAATCAATTAGACAAAGTTAATATCAATAAAGCGCCAGGACCAGATGGATTGCATCCTAGGATTTTAAAAGAGCTTAGTTCAGTTCTAGCAAGACCACTGTGTCCATCTTTTCAGATTCGCTTTTGTCTGGGATGTGCCGCTGGATGGAAAAAAGCCATAGTAATACCAATATTCAAAAAAGGTAGTCGTTCACAGCCTGGTAACTATAGACCTGTAAGCCTAACATCAGTGGTAGGGAAGGTGATGGAAACTTTGTTAAGGGTCATATCCTTGACTTTGTCTCCAGAGATCATCTTATTATAGTAGTCAGCATGGATTTATGAGAAATAGATCATGCCAGACAAATTTAATTGGTTTTTATGAGAAGTGAGTAGAAGTTAGATTCAGGCACAGCTGTGGATGTGTGTATATTTGGATTTTGCAAAAGCCTTTGATACTTGCCACATAGGCGACTAATGTATAAACTGAGGACTGTTGGCCTTGAAGAAAACATTGTTCATGGATAGAGAACTGGTTATTGGACCGCAAACAGAGAGTGGTGGTTAATGGAGCTACATCTATGTGGGCTAAAGTTCTAAGCGGAGTTCCTCAGGGTTCTGTACTGGGGCCGCTTCTGTTTAATCTGTTTATAAATGACTTAGAAGGGGGCATTGAGAGCAAGGTCTCTGTGTTTGCTGATGACACTAAATTATGCAGAGCTTTGGAAACTTCCAATGATGTGCAAGTGCTGCAAGCAGACCTAGATAGATTATCAAAATGGGCAGCAGAATGGCAGATGAGATTCAATGTTGATAAATGTAAGGTGATGCTTTGGGATTTAATAATCCCTGTGCCACCTAAACCATAAATAACTCTGTGTTAAGTGCATCTGAAATGGAAAAAGATTTGGGGGTTCTGGTAGATAACAGACTTAGCTGTAGCAAACAATGCCAGGTAGCAACAGCTAGAGCTAGCAAGATATTGTCTTGTATAAAGAGGGGAATGGAATCAAGAGAGAAAAATATTATTCTCCCTCTTTACAAGGCACTGGTAAGGCCACATTTGGAATATCGGTGCAGTTTGGAATCCCATATACAAAAGGGACATCTTGGAAATTGAGGCAGTTCAGAGAAGGGCAACTAAATTAATAAGGGGAATGGAGGGCTTGAAATGCAGGCAGATTAGACAAGTTAGGGCTGTTTACATTGGAGAAGCGGCGTTGCGGGTGGGACATGATAACCTTATACAAATATATTAATGGCCCATACAGTGAACTCTCTGGTGCATTGTTCACTAATAGGTCATATCAGAGGACTCGTGGACATCCTTTAAGGTTGGAAGAAAAGAAGTTTCATCTTCAAGTTAGGAGAGGTTTCTTTACAGTGAGAACGGTGAAAACTGTGGAACTGTCTTCCCTGAGAGTGGTAATGGCAAGTTCATGAATAACTTTAAAAAAGGCCTGGATAGTTTCTAAACTAAAAAATATTGAGAATTACTGGTATTAATGCATATAGATCTGTTTGATCCAGGGATACTTTCCGATTGCCGTTTGAGTCAGGAAGGAATTTTTCCCCCCTTTTTTAGCTGGGTTTTTTCCTTCCTCTGGATCAACTGTTAGGTAGGGTTTAAAAAAAAAAAAAAAAAAAAAAAAAGGAATAGGTTGGACTTGATGGACGAATGTCTTTATTCAACCTTAATTACTATGTTACTATGTTACTATGTTAATAGTCTAGATGGAGGTCTTATAAATGCGTTATAAACTCCTCCTATGTATAAACAACCTGTATACCCTACCCATAATGTCTGTATAAACATTTACATATTAACTAGTATGGGGGAGGTGTATAAAGACATCTCCATCGAATCCACCTTTCTAATACCCTACCCATAATGTCTGTAATAACAGTTTCATAGTACATAGTATTGAGGTTTTATAAAGACAATACGGTCCATCTATTCCACCTTTATACCCTACCCATAATGTCCTGTATAACATTTACTAGTAACATAGTATTGGAGTTGTGATAAGACAATACGTCCATCTAGTCCACCCTTTATACCCTACCCATAATGTCTGTATAACTGTTACACGTAACATAGTATCGGAGGTTGTAAAAAGACATATATCCATCCAGGTCCAACCTTTAATACCCTACCCATAAGGTCTTATACAGTTACATAGTACATAGTATCGAGTTGTAAAAGACAATAAATAACGTCCTCTAATCCACCTTTCTATACCTATCCCATAATGTCGGTAGAACAGTTTCATATAACATAGTATTGGATGTTGTTATAAAGACATAAATACGTCCATCTGTCCAACCTTTTATACCCTAAACCCATAATGTCTGTATAACGTTCATAGTAACATAGTATTGGAGGTTGTATAAAGACTACGTCCCATCTAGTCAACCTTTAGGTATACCCTACCCATATTCTGTATAACTGTTACACAGTACCATAGTAATCGGAGGTTTTAAAAAGACATATATATCCATCCAGTCCAACCTTTATACCTCTACCCATAATGTCTGTATACATTACATAGTAACATAGTATCGTAGGTTGGTATAAAGACATACTTCCATCTAGTCCAACCTTTACCCCTACCCATAAATTCTGTATAACAGTTACCTAGTAATATAGTAATTTGGAATGTTGTAATATAGACCTACGTTCCATCTAGTCAACCTTTATACCCTACCCATAATTCTGTATAACAGTACTACATAGTAACATAGTATTGATTTTGTATAAAGACTATGTCCCTCTAGTCCAACCTTTATAACCCTACCCCCAATGTTGTCAACTGGTACATAGTAACATAGTAATTGGAGGTTTTATGCATACATCCATTCTAGGTCCAAAAACCTTTATCCTAACCCCTAATGTCTTTCAACAGTTCATAGTAACATAGTATTGGAGGTTGTATAAAGACAATACGTCATCTAGTGCCAACCTTTATACCCTACCCATAATGTCCTGTATAAACAGTTACATATGTAAACATAGTATGAGGTTCTATAAAGACCATACGTCCATCTAGTACAAACCTTTATAACCACCCATAAGTCCTGTTTAACAGTTACATAGTAACATAGTAGTGAGGTTATATAAAAGAACATACTTCCACTAGTCCAACCTTTATTATACCCTATACCCCTAATGTCCTGTATAACGTTACATAGTAACATGATTGAGGTTGTATAAGACATACATCCATCTATCAACCTTTATTCCTACCTATAATGTCCTGTATAACAGTTACTATAACATAGTATTGAAGGTTGTATAAAGACAAACGTCCATTAGTCCAACCTTTATACCCTACCATAATGACTGTATAACAGTTTACAAAGTAAACATTATTGGAGGTGTATATAAAGTCATACGTCCATTCTTGTCCACTTTATACCCACCCAAAGAATGGTCCTGTATAACAGTTTACATAGTAAATAGTATTGGAGTTTATAAGACATCCCGTTCCATCTAGTCCAACCTTTATACCTAACCATTATGTCTGTACATACAGTTACATAGTAACATAGTATTGGAGGTTGTATAAAGACCATACGTCCCATCTAGTCCAATCTTTACCCTACCCACTGGCTGCTCCAGCTCCAGATTTTCCAGGGGCACACATGGGCACAAAGGCTAACAATTGGGCACATTAAAAATACACACCAATAATCTATGTCAAGTATAAAATGTAAGTTGTACCAAAACAGCTATTACACACCTTACAGTGTTGAGAGAGAGATAGGCAGTGATAGATAGCAGTGATAGCTATATAGAGAGATACATGATATAGCTGATAGATAGATCGATAGATAGATCATAGCAGTGATAGATAGCATTGAAGATAGCAGGGGAATAGATGGATAGATAGCAGTGCTAATGGATGGATGGATAGATAGCAGTGATAGATAGATAGCAGTGATAGATAGATAGCAGTGATAGATAGATAGATAGATAGCAGTGATAGATAGATAGCAGTGATAGATAGAGTGAAGATAGAAGAGTGAAGATAGATATCTAGATAGAATAGATAATAGCAGTTAATAGATAGATTATAGGCAGTGATAGAATATAGTTATCAGTGATAGATATATAGCGAGTGATAAGATAGATCATAGCATTGATAGATAGATAGCCAGTGATAGAATAGATGAGTGATAGCTAATAGCAGTGGATAGATAGATATCAGTGATAGATCGATATATAGCGTGATAGATAGATAGATATATAGATAATAGATGATAGATAGATAGCAGCAGTGATAGAAGATAGCAGTGATAGATAATAGCAGTGATAGTGATAGATATAAATGAAGATAATAGATGATAGCAGTGATAATAGTCGCAATGATAGTAGATAGCAAGTGATGATAGATATCATTGATCGTAGAACGATGAGATAGATAGATAGATGCAATATATAATAGCATGTGATAGATAGATAGATAGATAGATAGATAATATAGATATATAGTAGATAGATGATAGATATATAGATAAGAATCGATTCAGTGATAGATCATAGCAGGATAGATAGATAGCAAGTGATAGATAGATAGCATGATAGATAATAGCAGTGATAATAGATAGCATGAAGTATATAGCAGTGATATATATATAGAATAGATAGATGTGATAGATAGTAAAAGCATGATAGATGATAGAAGCAGTGATAATGATAGCAGTGATAGATAGATAGCGTGATAGAGGAATAGCAGTGATAATAGTAGCATTGCTAGATAGCAGTGATAGCATAGATAGATAGATAGATCGGATAGTCGATATATAAGCCGCTCTAGATCATGATAGATAGCAAGTGATAGATAGATAGCTAGAATAGCTATAGCCAGATCGCTAGATAGCTAGATCAGCTAATAGCTAGATAATATCTAGCTAGATACTAGATAGATTCGCTGCTAGAATATATAGATAGATATGATAGAATAGATAGATAGCAATTGATCGATAGCAGTGTAGATAGCAGTGATAGAATAGCAGTGATAGATAGATAGATAGATAGATAATGATAATAGAATTAGATAGCTGATAGCAGTTGAATAGATGCAGAAATAGAATATATAGAAGATAGATAGATAGATAGACACAGACAGACAACCGATAGATATGATATGGTAATATAGATAGTATGGTAATGTAAATAAACAGATCTATATGGAGAGAGATAGTAGATAGGGAGGGAGATGATAGATAGATAGATAGATAGATAGATAGATAGATAGATAGATAGATAGATAGATAGCAGTGATAGATAATCAGTGATAGACAGATAGATAACTAGATAGTAGTGATAGATAGCAGAGATAGAATAGATAGATACATAGATAGATAGATAGTAGATAGCCTTGATCTATAGATAGATAGCAGTGATATATAGATAGATATATAGATAGATAGATAGCAGTGATAGATAGCAGTGATAGATAGCAGTGGATAGTAGCAGTGACGATAGCAGTGAGATAATAGAGGATAGATAGATAGATAGATAGATACAGATAGATTGAAATGATAGATAGCATGATAGATAGCAGTGATGACAGATAATAGATAGCAGTATAGATACGATAATAGATAGATAGCAGTGATAGATACATAGACAGATAGACACAGACAGACAAACATATAGATAGATTATGGTATATAGAAGACTATTGTTATGTAAATAAACAGATATATCTGGGAGATAGATAGGTAGATAGGGAGGGAGAAATAGATAGATAGATAAGATAGATAGAATGATTAGATAGATGATACATGCAGTGATATATAGCGTGATGATAGCAGTGATTTAGATAGATAGATAGATAGCAGTGATAGATAGCAAGATAGAGTAGATAGATATACCCAGACAGACAAACCAGATACATAATATGGTATATGATAATAGGGTAATGTAAATAAACAGATATATATGTAATTAGATAGTTATATAGGGAGGGATATAATTATAAGCGATAGATAGATAGATAGATTAGATTTTAGATAGGATAGATAGATAGATCTATGATAGATAGATATATAGTGATAGATAGATAGATAGATAGATAGATAGATAGATAGATAGATCTATGAATTAGCCCTCCCACACTTTAACTCACCCAGTGACCCCACGCTCTTCTTAATAACACTTCCAGTATAATCAAGTTGCCCAGTGACGGCATAATTAAAGTTTGCCACGGTAATAATCAAGTTTGCCCACAGTAGACTGGTATAATCA
>JAACNH010004050.1:0-25787 GCA_019447015.1 Hymenochirus boettgeri | reverse complement strand
AAGTTCAACCCAGGTAATCTTCTCATCCCACTAAGCAGATGTCACATTATTTGTGCTGATGAATAAAATATTACCCCATCTTCTAACCTAACGGCCTATCTGTGCTCTGTAGACAGCTCTTCACTGAAGGAAAGATTTTCCAGATACCCCAAATTACGGTAATGTACCCTGAAAGATCTGTACTTGTGTGTGCAATACAAAGAAATTGTGTGCGTACCACACCGCACACCCCTTTATATTCCAGCAGATTTTTGTGTACGCACTTTTGGGCGCAGGCCTGGTGTCCACCAACTTAGATGGAACAACTGGAGCACTGAGCAAGGCCAAAACCTCTCAGAGGACACTCCCAGCCAGGACTTCTGGTCTTGACTTTCTAGGACATTGGCCAGACATTGCAGGAGAACCATTTGGAGCAGAGAGGTACGGTAAGGATTTTTTAAACTCTGCACAGTGGGGCCGTAGGGGGGAGTGTAGTGCACTTTAATTTACTCAAAAAAGTATCTCTTGCTTAGGATTTCCATCTGTGCGTCTTAAATGGGCAACTACCACTGTAATAAATAATTTTTAATTTAAAGTAGGCAGGGGGATTGTATCCTTACCTCCATAGTTTCACTCATTGCACTTGCACGTACAGTTTACATTTGCCAGGTTAGTGTCCGAACTTTCCTGTAATTACCCAATAGTGATGATGCCGCATGAGGGAAGCTTGGAAGACGCAGTTTCCATCATGCTTGCCCTCCTCACAGAAATGATCTGGGAGGCAGGAATTACCAAACCTTACTCCATGCCCTAGGTACTTTTATCATTTTAACATTTTTTTTTAAACAAAACAAAACTTTATTTGCATTATAGTTCCACTTTAATGTTGTTATAAATGCAGCTCTGGATCTTAGATGTTTGTCCCAAACAAGTGGCAAAGAACCATGTGTTAGATGAATCACATGAGACAGACTGACACAATGACAGATTTGCGGTCAGTTACAAGCATCACAGACAGATCGGTATGTGGTACCCAGAACTATGATTGGCAGCTGACTGCAGATGGTTTTTTTTGAATTCCAAAATCAAACAAACTTGACCGAATTTTGTCAGTCAAGTTTGTGGCACTGAGTAGCACAGATCAGCCCAGCACACATCTAGTTAAGGAGATGACAATCCCCGCTTGTGGCCGGTACGCTGACAATTATATGGTGGAGGAAATTTGCTATGGAAGTGCAGAATTCAATGAATATGGTTAAAATATGCAATTCTACCTTAGCCAGTTCACTAAAAGAAAAAGTCAATTTGATAATCTTGAACGGAAAAAATTATTTCTGATTCATCACTAGAGCACATTGTGCAGTAAGAGATACTTTCTATTAGAATTAGCATTGAATAAGGGAGAACGGGAAAGTTTGTAGAAGTAACCTTAAAATGATGCATTAGCTTCCATGTTTGGGCACTAAAACTGATCTCTCCAAATACACGCTTAGAAAGGGATAGGCAGTGCATGTAGTAAAGTGTTCTTATTGGTAAAAATGGTGGTAATTGCCCCAAGCCAATCGTGTTAATTTTTTTCAAATGTTAAATAACACTAATGGTTGGTATAGGGCAAAAGCACCATTGTAAGAACTTTATTTCAAACGCCTGGTAAGGTTTTTAAATAAGATGGCCAAATAATGGTATCACTTTCTAAAGGGTGTGTTTCAACCCTCAAATGAAAAATTATAGGTGATGACCCCAAACCACCATAACGGCAAAACAAAGCTGACAATCTAGGAAGTAAGGGTAAACTGTTATCAATATTCTTCGCATCCCTTCCCTATGCTCCTCTCCAAGTTCCTTTTTACAAGCTTGCAACTTGCTCAACGGAGGAGCTAGGGTCAGGCTGTCACAGGAAGCAGTTTAAAAACTGGGAGGGAAATGTTCTTTGACTCCCGTGCCAGTCAGAGGGCTGAAACATATGTTGAATCCAAATCACATTAATCAGGGCAATAGGTGGGGGTTGTAACTGTTGTTTTTGTAGGTGTAATTGTTTAGGGCCTACAAAGGTGAATTCCAATAGTTAAATTGGATGTTAAGCAGAACTATCATAAACTGGGACAAAACAAATCTCAGGTTTCCTTGGCATGCTAGAAGTACAGCATATGAATATATCTCGGTAGTATAAATATGGCCAATGGGTCTTTATTGTTGCTGGTAAAGATGCAAAAGTAACAGGACCTGGCCTTACCTTTCTATCCACAAGCCGAAGAATAGTCTCACCCCATAGATCTATGTTGGTGTCTACAGCAAGCAACTGTGTGGGTTGTGAGTCACACTTGCTGGGGGTAGGTTACACAGCGAACCAACTTTCCTTTTTTAGCTAATGGATTTTGACAATCTGTAAGCATCCCAGTTCTCAGACTTCCGTGACGAGATTAATCAGAGTGACGTACGAGACCGGCACAAGGGGACTGTGAGGAGCTACAAGTGGCATTCGGTTATAGTACGAAATTAGGGCTTTTAATCGGTTCTGCCACTGGAAGTTACTGTGTGGCCCAGGGAGTTAAGTGGTTCGATCCAAATTCAGAATTAAGATGTTCAAGGTGCCCACACTGCCCCCCCCCTTTCCAAGGAGAAAGGATGAAATGAAAAAATGATAAATTCGACTTTTTACCGCAGTGATATCCCAAGGAATATACTCAGAAAAAGGTTGTTGTTATTTGATGTTAGATACAGGACTAGCAAAGGCCTAGTATTAGGCACAGTCCATTCTCACTCAGATATTCATTTAAGAGAATGTAAGTCAGAACTAACAGTTGCCGGTGAAACTATCATCCAGTGCGGGTATTAGATTGCAAGATACGGTTAGTCATAGGCCCTGAGCGGAGCCCCCATTCTTGATCAGGGTTCCCTTAGATTCATAACAGCAGGAAAGGCACAGGGAGGATTAAGTAAATTCTCTACCAGCCCTACCCAATATGATGGAGTTCCAAATACTGTCCACTATTGTCCGAGGGTTCCTCTGTAACATTGACCCTTCTTCTTAAAAGGACAAGTGGCCTGCCAGACTACTATATAGCCATAGGCCTTTGATGGACAAACAATGGTTAAGACAGATCTACCAAGTACAGGTCAAAAGAAAACCCTATGTCTGTCCAAATCCATACTGGGTGATTGGTCTGGTCAAATTTTCGCCGTGTGTACTCAGCCTAAAACAGAGGATATAAGATTTATAGCGAGTATGCATTGAAAGCTTCTCCTAATACAATGGACAGGAAGGAAAAGACGTTCATTGTGAGGAAACGATCAGTCTTTTAATCTTGCAGTCCACCAAGTGTAGAAAAACTCTGAATGCAGAACCAAAAATCCATAGAATATGAATTAATTGTGGCTTATATGGCGGTTCAGTGTAAAACATCTTATACAATACGTACCTTAGCTTTTAGCTGTCATTTAGTTTAATTGAATTGTAAAAGTTTGGGCCCCCCCCAACTAAATATGGGTTGTTTTAACAACCAATAAGCATTGGCCTGATTGTTTTTCCCATAATACAAACCCAATAATACCACATGAAAAGATGACCAAGGTGCTTGTTTTACTCGTTTTCCTTGCTCACAGCTGCTATGGGCTGCATAAATGGGGTATGGAAGAAATGGCTTTAATTGTACACAGCATGTGAGAAGAGCTATACGATCTAAGTAAATTTTATTTTAGAAAGGTCAGACCTCTGATCATACAATTGTGACAAATTCCATCTTTGTACCAGTACAGAATTTTCCAAACAAAAGGGCGAAAGGCAATTCCACTGATTTTACGTTCCACTCTTGCATCCTGTAACGCATGAGATGCCATCAAAACGCTCACCATTCTGACTATGATCACGCAGCACAAAAGAATTACTAGAGACATAATTCATTTATTATCCTCAAAACCTAAGAGGGGACAGGTCAAACCTCTGGACCCCAGTAGAGGATGCTTTGGCTCTCCACGAGACTCACATCACTAAATTCCTATTAGAAATGTGACAAAGAGAAGCCCATAGAGTATGATAATGAGCAATAAAAAGCACAGTTTTGATTGCATTTGCCTCGCAGGGGGAGGGGAGTGGGCCCTGTGCATTTTAACGTTGGAGTCACAAGAGGGCCTTTGCCATTCCGCTAACTGTGGGGTAAGGAGAAAGGTACCGGATGCAGTTCGGAAACACACCCCTACCACAGCTCTGTTGGCTTCAAGCCAGACAATCCGTACGGTGCAGCTCCCCTGCCCTCCCACTCTAGGGCCAGATATTCTTATAGCAGAAAGAAGTATAGGGGGAAACACTACAAATGGTGATTCACCCATGGTTATTCACCATTGTAGTGCGTCCCCTATACTTTCTTTTGCATAAGAAGTACCAGGAAGCATTGAAATCAAAAGGAAAAAATGCAAAGTATCCTGGGTATAGACAGTCACTGATTCAGATATCTATGTTCCAAAGTTTCTCAATTGTTACTTAGGCACACCGCTCGTCTGCGTTTAGCCTAGTACCAATAGGTCGATTGCCAATCCGTACTAAGCTCCCATACTTCCGGGTCCAGTAAACCAAGCACATGTATCAAAGTAGAGGAGCACACCTACTTAGCATAGTGAAACTTTCTTTAATAGGCAAAAAACAAACATACAACGTTTGGGACTCGCGCCCCTTCCCTCAGGTAGATCTCATTGGACATAGGTTTGTCGGGAATAACACCCTTAAAACAACAAACAAATACCTCCTTTTCCCTTCTTTATACCCTAATAACCAAGAGTAAACCACACGGGGAAGTTCCTCTTCCAGCAGTGAACATACAACTGAATTAGCAGTGACTTCACTCCAATCGCCTCTTACATAATTCCATCCCATAAATAGCACAATCACAGCACACATTGCCAGTTAACATATAGCTTGATATTTCGCACCCAGCAGCCGTCTAGTTTTACAGCAAGACAAAAGGTGTGGTTAACACCACCACCGCGACTAACAATTGGCAGGACCTTTATTTTTAAGGGACCCTGCCAGCAAAGATCAGGGCTTATTGCACGTAAGAGCTGCACCATTTGCCCAGTGTTGTTATGGAAGTAACCAGAATTGATCAAAGTTTGTTAGTAGTAGACCAGTAAAAGAGAGATACAGATATGGGAAAATCCTGTGGCACTTAACTCCCGTATACTGTAAGGACTTTAATGTGCCTAAAATGGTATTAGGTAAAGAAGTTATGCCTCCTATTGCATCCGTACACAATGTCAATTGCAGCACATTGACCTGCGAACAAGTGAGCAACCGGAGTGGCTTGGTTTGGACATAACTTGCACATGTGTTGCTGTTCAGTTGGTCATTGCTGATGGTACAGGTTTGAAACCACCAACACACCGAACAGTCAAACGCATGCAATTTATCAACCAAAACTACCGTTTGGTTCCACATTGAATGATGTGTGTGATGTCTGTTGTATTTCAGTTTAGATCAACTGGACTGAAGGTTAGTTCTGAAACGTTTTCGCTATTCCCGTATTCCGAACTGGCTATTTATGCAACTTAACAGCCTCTCATGATGCTTGTACGTGCAAGAATCTGGTTGGCAATTATGTACACCCTGGAAAGTCCAATTAGGCAATATCACAGCCAGGTGTTAGGGACCTTCTGAATGCATGTCAAGGCTAAGGGGGTGTAGCGAAACTGCCTAGCAAGGCGTATAGGTGGGTCAAGAAACCGCATTATGACTTACAACCCTCCCACCTTATATCAGGCTTGTATATTTATGTCAGTATACAAGTTCACTAAAGATCGTGCCCCTCCACGACATCCTCACGGCACACTGTGCGACACAACGATATACACAGTGGTCACCTGGATTAAAAGAACCTTCACAAGACGGATGTACTGGATTGTAGGTCTCACAAAACACTGACAGAGAACCACACCAGAGCTTTGGATGTCCTGTAGCACAGACATTTCCAGCCCAGTATGGCTGGCAACAATTGCCCTCACGGAATCATTTGTATGGAAAGCCAATTCATGCGTTTATGCCCAACACATTCCTGAGAGTGGGAATATTTGCGTTGGATCATGACACGTGATCAATTGCTCGAAAGCCTGCGCACCTCGTGTAAAGTAGGCCACCGAACACTGAGATGACAGGAAGCGCAAAGCACAGAACACGACATCGGGGATGAGTGCGCAGGGTAGCACCAGTGGTGCCACAGGGATTGGGGAGGGGAAAGTACAGCAATCCACCTCGAGTGCAGACTAATGACGAATCGTTTTATAGATTGATCAGAGGAGTGAGTACAGTCTATGCTATACGATCCGGTGACATCAAGTACACGCGATTTGGGGTCCTTACTCCATGATACATACACTTAAATTCTTCAGTTGTCTCGCACAACGTAGTGTATGACTTAGAGAGCTACGATGTAATCAATGTACTGCCAGTATAGCTTGTAACGCTAGAGTATAGTCTTCCCTATACTACCGTGACAACAAACTATGGTCCATTGTTCGGGGCCCCCAGTGTTTTGCACCATGCGGAGAGTATCCCACAGAAGTACGCATGTGGCCTATCAGGTTTGGTGATCTACCAGGTCGCCACCAACGAGGCCTGCCAAGTGACACACGACTACAATTATTAGCCATTTGTCGGGTATTTGTTTGTCGGCGGTCTACATGCCACAGTGTACAACAGCTTAACAACGGAATATTTCACTTCATTCAAAAACAGTTTTATGGTATATGTACACCAATTTTTTTTTTTTTTGTGTTTCGTTCAACCGTTGTATTTCAAGCCACAAGGTAACTGTTGAGTACGGTAATATTCCAAGGCAGTAACCAATCACAGGAAGTACAGGAAAGCAGTCACTGGTGGAAACAATGACATAATAAGGTCTTCTAAATGTAAAAGTGACTGATATCTCAACAATAATAATATATAATCAGATGTACCTATTAACTGGTTCTATACTACTACATTTATAAAACATTTGACACATAATTTACTGTCGGTTTTTATCCAACCAACTAGCAATTCACAAGTAGGAAGTTATATTTTGACAAAGGTTAAGTATGTCCCAGTGTATGTCTTCCCTCCCAATACTTCAGATAAACCTGCAGGGAGAGGAGGGAAGAAACTATGTGGAATCGATGCCGTGCCGCTTACAGTCTCCAATGACATTCGCTGACAGCATCCGCAGTTCCTCATTGGCGTCAGGAAGCCGGTGCTGGTCGATCCGGGTACGATTTTTCCTCCTACTCCTGCAAGTTTTACTGCGCACACAGGAGGTAGACTCAGCTCTTTCCATCCGTCCTCAGTTTAAACAGACACAATGAACCCCCCACCCCAAATCCTGCCTACACTTTCCCAATCTTTCCCATCGTCCCCAAAACTACGATCCCTCCTTTAGGCTTCTTGTCCCCTGTCTCTATGCTGACACCCCTTCAAATACTGTGACACCCATTACGTAGCGCTACACTGACAGTAACTCTATCTTGCATTCCCATGTCGCAAGACATTCCAAACATCTGCCCCAGGGAGTTTTTTTTATCAGCCTAGCAAGTCGGTTGGCGGTTCTGATGATCGCAGCCAGTCTATAATGATGAAAGTTGGAACTGTGGGAGCACCACTGACACCCAAAGCTGTAAGGTCTCGGCGCTCTCATGGTAACGGTGCCGCACCAAGTGGTGAGATGAGGAGGATCTGTCTTGTCACCCCTTCGCCTGTTGCTCGAGAATGGTCACAGGCACCCACCCCCTCCTCCCGATGAGATCTTCGCAATTTGTCCGCAAACCGTTTCCTCCTCGTAGCCTGGTCCCAGCAGCACTCATGCCGCATTAAGGATCTACCTCCTTCTGCGTTCTTCAGTTGTCTTTACCTCATCTCACCGTGACTAATACTGAGCACAGCGAGTGGAGCCCGCAGCGCCCACACAGCCACCACATTCACACACCCCGTTCTACTTCCTCAGCTACAGTAAGGGGCCCACAATCACGAGCAGATGTGACATCATGCTCTGCCGCGGCTCACACAAGTGCACAGTTCTCCTGGAGATCTGACACGGGCCTGACTCGTATTGGGAAGCTATCATGCGGACACCGTCTTTATTTGCAGCTCAACCTCGAACCCCTCTGGTAGAAGAAATTCTACTTCGGCACAGGTTTTAACATGTGCTTGCGCCATGCCATACTTTTTATACTCTTACCACCCCCCACCCCATAACCCTACTATCCTTGGCGTCTGGGCAAGCCCTACCTCTCGCATTTACTGCCCCATCCACCCATGCTATACCAACGCCACCTTTCTCCTCACAGATGACCACTTACAGGCTCCTGTACCTCACGGCAGCATTCATCATGCACTGTAACATTGTTAGCCATAATGCCCTGGTTTCCGCTCTCCTACAGCGATCACCCAGGCTTTGGGGCTTTTGCCCAGTGTTGCAAAAACCTCAATGCTGTTCATTTTCCTACGCAACTGGGCCTGAAAATCGATTCACTCATACACCATGGGGGGCATGAACTGAACAGCCATTC
Organism: Hymenochirus boettgeri; assembly: GCA_019447015.1. Taxonomy (NCBI): domain Eukaryota; kingdom Metazoa; phylum Chordata; class Amphibia; order Anura; family Pipidae; genus Hymenochirus; species Hymenochirus boettgeri. Next base: position 17,282 of record JAACNH010004050.1, on the reverse strand, counting down.
CCTGCATTGCAAGTTTTTTTGCGGCTCTGGGTGTAATTTGCTAGGTGCATTACTCTGTCAGTTATAAACCGCTTATCCCAAAGTTGCATCGCCATGTTTCATGTGCTTCACAGAGTTGCGACTTTGTGCAACCGACTCATCCTGTTCAATGTCGTATACACGTGTGTAAAAGTAGCCTGCTGGACCGACCACTTTTTGCATGACCTCCCCGTCAATTTTTCAAGGTGTATTTAATTTTGCCCGAACTATTTCAGTGTACGCACTACGAATCCTGGGCCACGGCATGCCAGTGGATGAGACCATTTCTGGTTCTCCTAATTATGATACGATTACAGTATGTTGCAGTCAGTAGAGTCAATCCCGGTTCTGTCGTCCCCACCAACATGTATGCAAATCGGCCTTTTGCCTAGGTTGGGCTGATCAAGCAAGCGTTGGATTCCAACACATGCATGTGTCAGTTTCAAGTTTTCACTTTGCACGTTTTTCCCTCAACTTGGGTTTATATAGCACCATCCCCATACCACTGCTCGCATTTCTGCTATTCTACTGAATCTTTCTTGTGTCATTTCCTAAGCACGAGCAAATACCCATTGCGACTTCTACGTCTCGCGGGTAGGGCTGCGCCATACGGGCTGACGGTCCCATTGCCCATCTTTGGTTCCCTGAACGGCTGCATTCTTTGGCCACACTACAAATGGCAAACAAATGATCCCCACTCTGGCACAACTGTCGCCTTCCCCACCACCAGTCAGAGCTAGCGTGGGGTTAGTTCTCAGAGAAAGCTCACAGGCCCCATTCTGAATTCTTCTCATTTCACAAGTTTCACTCTCCGCCTGAGCTGTATTCAACATTTTAACAAGCAATGTTTTGGCCCAAACACCACACGTTAGAAACAAAGCAAAAGGTGCTTAAAACCAACTAATGTTCACATGTCAGTGACGCTCATAGCTCAATTGACCGGTCTGAATAAAGACCATGCGTCATAACGAAGCCACCCTTTCACCACAGTTTTCTTCTCCTAACAATTGCAAGGCAAAAAAACCCAGTAACCGATTTCCCTCCTGATCTCCACATGGCCCATCGGAAAGTATCCCTGGATCAACCAGATCTAACCAGTATGTATAATTCTCTCGTAATTCTCACATATATATGTGCCGGAGACCACAGTAGAGATTATACCAGTAATTCTCAGAAGTAGATCCCTTCAACCAACACGTATATGGTAGTTCCATCCACTAATCTCTTTATCTAAGGTCAGTTCCGTCCAACTCAACTACATATGTATCACATGTACATTAACTCAATCTAAGTATCCGGCCACAACTACAGTCTATGTAGCTTAAATCACCAGTAATCTCAATTACTATGATACTCGTTCCTGTCACCTAATCAGAACTAAAAAAAACAGTATATCTGATTAATACCCAGTCATTCTCACTATTATAGTATCCCCCTGTGCACCACACCAAACTCACAGTACACTGTATTATACCCATCTTCTCAATTTGTAGTATGCTCTATCCCTATGTCCACTTCCGCTACAGTATATGACTACATACTTGCGTCAGTATTTCATCTGCTACCAACTCCTTTGTCAACGACTCTAGATCCTTATCATACCCGAATTTCATACTTACTAGTGCTCACCCGTCGCCTAGTACCCTCTTACCTGGTAATCGGTTATGTATACCAGGAATCTCAATTATCTCCCCTGTACCTATGATACAGTACGATCTGTATCTCAATCTGCACCAAGTACAATCCACCAGTATTATGAATTTATCACCTTACCAGCCAGTCATTCTCAGTGTGTTTACTATACCCCAGATGTACGACCTTCCCGAACTACCAGTTGGCTATCTACCAGTCACTTCGGTGCCCTAATCGCAATCTCGTTGTTTCCTGTAAACCCGAGGCCTACGCCACGTCTTCGGGCTGGCCACATGCAACAAGTCTGTCTGGTCTCTCCTCCGCTTCTATGTGCAGGTGTGCCTACACTGTAGCCGTACATGGGTTATGTATCGTGCACGGCTACACTTTCCCGGGGGTTAGCCGTCCTGTACTGGTTACCTTACCACTATATTTAGGTCGATGGCTTGCTGAACGGACCCCCAGCCTGTTAATTACCGGTTTATGAATGCCTATGTCGCATTTACGTATCCGTATGCCAAGTCAGGATAATGTTTCGACTTGATGCTTACAGCTCTGTGGCCCAGTAAGCGTTTAATGCGCACTTTCAGGCTGTGATCCGACACTTACAGACGCGGCCAGTGACGTCAGACAGAACGTGTTACACTACCGTGATCTAACGACTCATCGGGATAAATGTACTCCAGGTGAACTCTCGAGGCTGCCATGCATCTTTCGCCCTATACTAAGTCCCGACCCCTTTTCGCTCTCTTTCTGAGGGTCTCGCGAGGATGAGAGTTCCGCTGAGGGTCCATCTCCGAGCAGACACGGACGAGACTCGAGGCGACTATGTGCCTGCCGCACACATTCTAATCTTCGAACAGATCATCTGTCCCACCACTGTGGTCTCGGCTTAATTTGTGCAGACGTCCATCGGACCTCACCGGTGTGCCCATCATTTTGCCAAGGTGAAGTGCATTGCACTAAACGCACCTAGCAACTGCCTATAGAGACGAAATGTCTAATCGAACTTTACTCTCTACACGCACCTAACAATCTAAGTAGCTGTAGCGGACATTTAAGTATCCTAGATATGTAGTCGCCCCACCAACCATCGTAAATTTGTCAATCCAAATACAAACATAGTACCAACACATTTCTCTTCTCCTTCTACAAATACCTTCAGATATCCTTTGGCAACGCCTAGTTCTTTTGTCATGTCCATAAATGCTGAAATGAGGAAGACCCACAAGTTGACAAACCCCCGGCCGACGGAGCAGCCTCATCACGTGGCCGATATTTTAGATAAGCGTTACCACACCATGCAATATCCATTGCGCGGCCCCCATGAACGATCCCCCTAGATTTGATTGCATCCATGTCCCCAATACTGACATTCTTCCTTTGAATGCAACAAACTGTATGGGCACCACTACCGGGAAAACAACAAAACAATGACAACGTTCAACCCCGCCAGTTTTCTCATTCCATTGAACAACGACCAGGTTGTCAAATTCCCATACGTCACTAATAATCTCACATGCAATTCAAAAACACAAGTATGACACGGTAGTCCGCTCACTACTAGTCATCTCCGGCTGCGATGGTGAAGCCAGTCAAGTTGCGTACCTTGTTAACTCACATACTATGAGTGTGTTAGACAACTAGCACAACTCTGTCTGCCCCATCAACATATCCGTCCCCCCACAATTTACTTTTGAAAGGCGCATTCAACCAGACCCATGCTTGCACTATTCAGTCCTGAGACAACATATCGTATTCGAACAGTGTCAATTATGGTTTGTCCCAGCAATTTGTAAGCTACATCACCGACAATATATATAGCCGCCAATATCCCATCTTACAACGGCTTCCCTCAAAGACATTGACACTTGTAACCTAGTAGGGATGCTCCTTGTTCCACGTAGTAATCTGGGGGGCAGTGCGCCGTCTATTTTGTCCTTCAATGGAATTCAAATATAGATAAAATCACTCACCAACCCTGGTTGCACATACGGGAGCTTAAGACCCAATTTAAAGTACATGGGCATAGGCGCGACTAGAGACCCAGGCACACGGATTCTGGTGATTTCTTCATTCATGTAGTGTTCGAGTGATGTCCACTCCCGTTTATGACCTCTTGACCAGCATTTAGTGATCTGTACTAGAGATTCCGCGTCCGACGCACACCCGGTTTTTACCAGCCTAGCATGCCCTCGATGCTACCAATTAAAAGCATACTGTACAAGTAGTAAGCTCGCATGCAATGAGCACACAATACCTTTATTTCAATTATCGCTTTGCCTCAAAACAGTGCAGCGGAGGAAATGAATTGTGGCCTACAAGCAGCGGGGCTCAAAGCACACACCAACCACCTTACACACACTCTACGGCTTGACCTCGGTGCGCGTAACCACTCGGCGTCATGTAGCGTTAGCAGCGTTTACCAGGAGGAGGCTTCAAACATTAAGCCCTGAGATTGGGCCAAGGACCAGCGCTCACAAAGCAACAGGCGAGTACGCTGTGACCAAGGTCTTGAAGATATTCGGCAGAGCGGGTGCTTGCGTATCGCGCAAGGTGCCAGAAAGAAACGCTATACACGATGACGACCGAGTGCCAATCGCAAGAAGATGTATGCTGGATCTGCAGAAAGATTGGCCGAAAATAGGATCAGGAACCGATCTGCGTGGAAAACACGCGAAAAGCCGAACGGAATTAGCAAACAATGTTATGTCGTACCGCCCACAAAAAATATTACACAGCCCTAGCTGGCCGTTAGCCGTATACGTACGCACTGGGGGAAGTCTAAAAGCTTTAATACGTGGACAGCAAGTTGATCTTGCTAGACCCAGATAATGGTGCGATCTTTCCCCGAGTGTGGTACAGCTTAACACTAGGATAGCATATAGTAGCCTGCTAAAAGGTACGGGGGAGGCCAGATGGCCGAAACGAGCAAATTCAGCGTCGGCCTTTGGCCCTAGGCGCCTAGAAATGGGGATAGATATGTCTAGTTTCCGGTGTGGGTTCCTACAACGCAATATCTACTCCTGCTCCTTGTTGATGGTCTGTTTGTAAGGCTGTGTAACGTCCATGCCCGAAGTCTGCATATTGTTGTCCCCCAACAAAACGTCGCAAGAACATTCACGCAACATGGGCGACTATCGCATGACCTCCAACGGACCCCCCAGTCGCTCACAACCCCAATATTCCCGAATTCATCTCAGCTCTGAGCTTCCTAGACGGTCAATTTTCATGTTCTTAGGATCATGCTTTTCTCGATCTACACATCATCACACAACTCATTTTAGGTGTTGTGACCCTACTACGTGCGCTTGCGCGGTTGTACTGGCGCCGAGGCGTTCCGTCGTTCAGAAATATACGATGGAAGGCGCTACGCTTTCTCCGTCGCTTACCCCGGAGCTCAACTCGAACCGCCTGGTCAGCCTAGACCTCAGCGGAGGTACAAAAGCGCTGGCTAGCCCTTCAACTACAACCAAGCGTCGCCCACATTCTGCTTATTCGCGCGGTTCGCAATGCGCAGCCCATCGACTGCACGACTGCGTCCATCACTCGTCCTACTAGCCACGGGTACCCTAAGCAGGATTCATCGGGTGTAATAGTGTGCCATGTCCTTCGCGGACTAGTTGAGTGATTTCCCACGCGTCAACCCGCACTGGGCCCTATTCATCATCTAACCCTAATCTTCTACACATGCCCACCCACGTAAATCTATATTGTGTTGCCCAAGCCCTTTCCCATGGTTGCTAAGCCGCTCCCACAGTCGTCTACACATATCCCCCTTTTCAGACCGGATAATCCTGCAACGATTCTTGCCAACATAGGGAGACTTACGCAAACTTATAACCTCGGAACTAATTCATCCGGCCATCAACGAACGACCCCCAACGCTCCCTACCAAGGCCTTGGCCCGCGCCGGCGTTGTGACGATCGCCTGAGCCATCACTGATCAGTCTATTGCGTGATCCAGTAAACATTGATGCCTTTGCGCGAGCGATTACGTCCCACATGCTTTGTTTTTCCATGGGCTGGTTATCTCCTTCCCCTGTACGGGCTCGAACAGATCCATCCGACCCGGACACTATCAGCACCACGCCGCACACAATTCTCGATATTACAACTTCCCCCCTACACACCCAATAGTGCTTGTCAATTACCGGTCTCATGCCAATCGGTCACACATCCTTCTAATAGGGATATGTCCCCGCTCGCGCTACTATTCTCTAAACCCCAATCTCCCGAGTGTTTGGTGCCCTTTACTACCCCATTCAAACCACCCCCTCGTGCATTTTTGGTTTCACCTGAATCATGCTATTATAATCACCTTACTACGTATCACAATATGGTTTGACCCTATCCGTTTTACCTGCAGCACACGCAGGAAGGGGACATAAGACATGGTACGCAACGCCCCAGAACCGTCGACAGACGGGTGATTAAACAACACGCAACTCCTCGGGGCGGAGGGGAATACACAGCCAGCAGCATGTACAGCCATTCTGGTTCTTCAAGGCCTGTGAATTGCTCAGAACTCCCTGCAGGAGTGGAGGATGCTACGTCAATACAGTGTACTGAAAGGGAAATTAGCCTTGGCAGTTTTCCCGGTGACAACTAGGTAAGCAGATCTAGGCTACCCTTTATTGTAAAGGTACGGGAAATACATTCCATACCATGACAGTGCTGGTTATTAAACATGCATTGACAATACTAGGCTGGGATTTAAAAAAGTCTATACAGCCAACACATTCATTATTGTAAAGGTATATAGCTTCCTTAAAATTGAGGCAATATCAGTCATCTCCATTGAACAATTTATCAAGCATTCTACCAGTTGAATGCGGCCCTGCCTGGCCAGAGTCTATGGATATTTCATTTTTAAGTAGCTCCCAACTTATTATTAAACACCAGGGTGCCCCCCAGCAAAACTATAACGGGGCCCCACCTGCTTTATCTAATTGGGTCCCCAGGGAAGCTGTAAGTGTAAGGTTACTGTCTGCAAGAATAACAGTGAGTGTCAGAAAGCTGTCTGCTTCGTGTGTGGTGGTTTGAATCATCGTGGTTATTGACCCTTCGGACGATTCCAAACAACAACACATGGAAGATTGTCGTCTCTTTTCATCATTGTCAGCTGGCAGAATCTCGGCGTGTACAAAGCTTAAGAAGTTGGGTGCCACCTGTGGTCGCAGATGCTGCTCCCCTGGTAAATATACCTCCATAAACACTATTAAAGGGTATGTCCACTCAAAAATGAAAGATGCAGTGATTCTGCAAGAGTGAACAGTCTTACCTTCCATTATTACTTTACCATTCAGTTGTCAGTGCGAAGCACAGAATTCCTGAACTTTGTGCAATTTCAACCAATGGGCCCCCATTCTTTATTATATGTGCATATTCATTGTTGAGTGGATATTCCTTTACACAAATAGCTTCTGCTTATACACTTTACTCAACATTTACTGGAATATGTTATCCCGGGCCTGTGTAATAGACTGACAAGAAAAACAGGCTCCAATGTGAGGTTTTCAAGATGCTGTTTAGCTGTTGTTTCAGCCCGTAAAAGCCGTAGGCAATCCAGTGATGAGCCCTGAGATTGACAGAGAGCTGGGTTTGACTGGAACAGTATCTGAGACATGAACATGGTTCACCCTACCATAGAAAACTGGGAATGCGTACCAGCATTTAGCCATTACAGTAGATCTCACACGTGCAATGGCAGATCAGTAGTGGCACAAGGTAGTTCAGACCAGAGTATTAATACAATGGGGATAAAGTGCTGTTTACATACTGGGGCTTTAAAGCAACACAAGCTAAACCAACCTCAGGTTGACCAACACAATGACACAATAAAGAGTGATCAATGCGACCTATGCAAAAAAAATTAATACAACCGCAAGCAACATAGATAGCAAAAGGCTGTGAGATGATGCTGGGATATATTGTTCAGGCTATAGTATCCCAAGTAAAAAAAGATCACCCAGCTTTGTAGGGCATGCAACAGGTGTACGACTTAGGTAACATGTGTCTATGTCTGTACAACACACAATCATCACACAGAAACCCCCCAGGTTCCTACTCACCACACCCCAGTGCATTGTGGTTATAGAGAGCATCATAATAACCCACATTCCAAATAACTCCATAACAAGGCAATGAAATAGTCTTCTAAATGCCGACAATCCTTCCATTCCCCACAAACTGGTCATTCATACTCTATACATAACTAAAACTCTAATTCTAAGTCTGCCAGTTTAGTTTACACAGCAATGCTTGGTGTTTCCCGCTAACACCATTAATGGGTCACTACCTATCCAAAAATGATAGCAAACTACATCAGCATTGGCACACACAGGGTGTGATGGGAAAACTCAAGCATGTAAACAAATCCTACAGGCCAGAAGCAATTCTGGATAATTGCCTAATACCAGGGGCTCCCCTTTCTTACAAGCAACATTTTACCACCATGGAATATTCCACATCCTCCCCTCCCGAACAGAACGTTACTTACATTGAGAAGGCAGCGAAGGCCTTCCAGTATCAGAACCTGAGATCAGTCACCAGTGCTGCTTAGTTCCGTAGCGCCACTTCCTCATGTATCTTGCAAGTGCTTGAGATCTCCCAAGTACAGGCAGTACAGGTCCTGTTGGTTGTGGCTATCAGTGGTCCTAACCCTGTCCTCAATGATCTCCCGGCACCGCAGATTCATGCTCAGCCTGCAAACACATCTCTACCTTCAGTCATCACTATCCATTTCCCTTTGAGTATAACAGCTTCAACTCCCAGGAGGAAACTGGAAAAACACAGAGGGCTTTTCTCAATTCTTCTTCTCTCTCTCTTCTTTTTATTTCCTTTCCCTCCCTCCCCCCCCCCTTCACCCTTCTTTCAGTGGAAAGCACACAGGAGGGGAGTAGGATGGCGCAAAACAGCAAGAGAGATGCGAGAGGCAGCCAGAGATGCAGCCTGGTCCTTAGGTAATGAATGTGCAGTGCTCTGTGTGCATGGAAAAACAAAGAGGAAAAAATCATCGCATATATGGAGCCGTGACATGGATCCCGGGAACAAATTAGAATATATATTTATATAGAAATGAAAAAGGAAATTAAGAGAACATCAGATGCTTAATGTTCATGCATCCTGGGTTACAATTTCATTTAAAGGAATAGTCCGATCTTGGCACGAGAGGAAGGGAGATAAACAGGGAGATGTATTATGGAAATCCGAGCTTGCGAAGGCCTGTACATAGCAAGGAGAAATGTGGATCGACAGGTGGGTTTCTGGATAAGGGAGGTGGCAGAGAACTATTAACTCTTTCACAGCTAGAAAGAACCCAGAGTGCTTTGCAAAGCTAGGAGTATGAATGACAACAGTGTTCCCTGAAGCCTGCACATATGCCCACTGCCATCTGATATGAAGTTCTGCTAGCATCATAGTCCAATCTGACTAGCTGAACTTGTTAATACCAGAATACAAATGTGATGCCAGCACTACAAATCCGCTGATTAAACAGCCGTGCAAGTCTTGAGGGCTCCACACCACCTCATATGCTGCAAATCTATATGAAGACGGCACTTATTACAAGCAAGTGCCGTCGTTCGTATGGATTAACAGGTGAACTTGTTAACCCAGCTCACAAGTCTCATCTAAGAAGTCACATAGAATCACAGAGTCACTTTTTCTAAAACAGTTAAAATGGAAAGTAAGAGGGAAGGGAGGAGGATTGGTACTTTCTACTCCCAATATAGAATAATATAAATGTGCATTCCTTGGCCCCATATAGTATCATACATTATAAATAAAGGAGTAGTAAGCTCCGTACATGCTCATTTGCATATTTTATATTAAAGGAAGTCACATACAGACTTGATATACCAGCTTGGAACACAACCAAGTCAGACAAATGGATACACATTATTATCTAAAATTCCTTAATAGTGAGAGGAGCGGCAACATGGAGAAAAATGCTTTGCCAGGTTCCCGATTGCTTCAGAACTATCTTTATACAGGAAGTCCCAGGGCCATAACCTGGCAAATGAAAATTGTATGTGCCATAACTTCTCAACAAACACATATTGGCAGGTAGGAATAATCAATCCTACCTCTGCCCCAGGTACATTTCATTTTTTAAAAATCATTTGTACAGTATAGTTGTCCTTTAAGTCTCATCAATTTTTACATTAGGAAAAATTGCGGTCTCAGGGCTTGACGATTTTCAGTAATGGGTCAAACTTGTGATGAATAGCCATCAGCTTTGTGATTGGTCAATTTTGACTGCCTATACTAGTGGCCACGCGAAGCAGATTGAGTCGGGACTATATAGGCGGCAATTGGTTGCCCATTACAAACCCAATCCAATGGAAGCAGACTGCTGAAATATGATTGATTCTACAAATGCATGTGTATGTAGCTTTAGGATTACAACCAGGACGTTTGAGTGGGGGTGCCACCAATCAAAGTGAAGCGGCATGTGAAGGATCAAATAATGACAGGTAGGTAGGTAGATTAAGGGGCTGGAGAAAGCTTGAGAAGATATCTACTGAATTTCATTATTTTAACAGGTGAAAGTTCACAACAGAGCTGGAGACTCGAGTCATTCTGGACATGCCTGTTCCGTCCTCCCAACTGTATCAATTACACACGAAAAAAGAATAAAATGATAGCCAGCTGTTAGAGAGACACTGAGATCTAACAAATCGTACCAGGGAATATAAACGCCGTGCAAGGGAAAAGATATAATTGGGTACTAAGGTAGGAGTAACAGAGCAGACATAAAGGGGAAGTTATTCTTCTGACAAAAAGGACATTTAGCAAACAACAGTAAACAGAAGTACAGAATTCTACGATCTTCGTGATAATAATAATTATTAGTATTGTTAACCAGTTTAGTTCTGTTTTTATTTTACATTTTGATGTATTTCTGATTACAGTAAAGGAGAGTGGTTATTAGAGTCGTTTACCTTGATTATAAAGCCTATTAGCTGTAGAAGAACGTTTTGCATACAAGCCCAATGTTGATCTTTGTTATGGAAATCCACTAAGTTACTGAACAGGCAATAGGTGCTCAAGTTTAAAAACCTACGTGATAAGGACCAGCCTGGACATGCAGCCGTCAGCTGACTCCCCATCATTAGTCTAGCCATTAGTCATATCTATGGATTGGTCCAATTGACCATATGAAACTCAGTCCTGGTATTTGATTGGATTCAGCAGCAATTATCAAAGTCTGACACTGGAGACAAACCCAGATAAATGTTCATTTTGACTGTTGTAATGGATTTTGGGCATTCACAAGAAGAAAGTTGTTTTTCTGCAAATGCTGTAAGTACAAATTGTACCTACCCAAAGGGAATCTATGACAATGGCTCTGTTTAATCATTTGGGGGATTTAAATTATACATAGCCCCTGGGCTTAATATCTTAAATATTAATCTAGGATCATTCAGTTCCTGGTATTGTATGAATGACAGTATTTTAGCTTTTAGGCTGAGCATCTTACTTTAAGTGGGGCTCCATGTTTTACCTGTGTACCATGTGTGTACCAAAAACAGGAGGTTTACAGAAATTAGAAGCACAGATCTCTATGATAACAGGTGCAGGAAGGTCAAACAAGCCATTATCGTTGACAGTCGGTAATCTTCTCCCACACAATGCTGTGTATCTTTAACACAGAAACCAAGAGAAAGAAGTTGTTTATATTGCAACTATATTTGGAGCACTCTATAGGCAATATTGCAGCTGAACACAGTGGAAGTACTATGATCTGGTCAAAACCTATGAAAAATGTGCATTCCTTGGCCCCATTTACTATCCTACTATATGGGTACCGTACATTATAAACAAAGGGGTATTAAGCGCCGTACACGCTCGATTTGCATATTGATATAAAGCAAGACAGATCTTAAAAATGCGGGTTGGACCACCAACGATGTCGGACAAATGGATACACATGTGCGATTAATACAAAACAGAATCAAGCCACACACTCACTCATTGGGTAGAACCAAGCCATGCACTCACTATGGGTAGAACCAAGCCATGCACTCAACTATGGGTAGAACCAAGCCATGCACTCACTATTGGGTAGAACCAAGCCAGCACTCACTATTGGGTAGAACCAAGCATACACTCATATGGGTGAACCAAGCCAAAACTCACTATTGGGTAGAATCAAGCCAAACATCACTATGGGTAGAATCAAGCCATACACTCACTATTGGTAGAACCAATCCATACACTCACTATTGGTGGAATCAAGCCATACACTCACTATTGGGTAGAACCAACCCATACACTCACTGTTGGGTAGAATCAAGCCACACACTCACTACGGGTAGAACCAAGCCATGCACTCACTATGGGTAGAATCAAGCCATGCACTCACTATTGGGTAGAACCAAGCCAAACACTCACTATTGGGTAGAAACAAGCCATACGCTCACTATTCGTTAGAACCAAGCCATACATCACTATTGGGTAGAATAAAGCCATACACTCACTATTGGGTAGAACCGAGCCATACACTCACTATGGGTAGAATCAAGCCAAACACTCATTGGGTAGAATCAAGCCATACACTCACTATTAGGTAGAACCAATCCATACACTCACTATTGGGTAGAATCAAGCCATACACTCACTATTGGGTAGAACCAACCCATACACTCACTGTTGGGTAGAATCAAGCCATACACTCACTATTGGGTAGAACCAAGCCATGCACTCACTATTGGGTAGAATCAAGCCATGCACTCACTATTGGGTAGAACCAAGCCAAACACTCACTATGTGTAGAAACAAGCCATACGCTCACTATTCGTTAGAACCAAGCCAACACTCACTATTGGGTAGAATCAAGCCATACCCTCACTATTAGGTAGAACCAATCCATACACTCACTATGGTAGAATCAAGCCATACACTCACTATTGGGTAGAACCAACCCATACATCACTGTTGGGTAGAATCAAGCCATACACTCACTTTGGGTAGAACAAGCCATGCACTCACTATTGGATAGAATCAAGCCATGCACTCACTATGGGTAGGACCAACCAAACACTCACTATTGTGTAGAAACAAGCCATACGCTCACTATTCGTTAGAACCAAGCCATACACTCACTATTGGGTAGAAACAAGCCATACGCTCACTATTGGGTAGAATCAAGCCAAACACTCACTATTGGGTAGAACCAAGCCATGCACTCATTATTGGGTAGAATCAAGCCATGCACTCACTATGGGGTAGAAACAAGCCAACACTCACTATTGGGTAGAAACAAGCCATACGCTCACTATTCGTTAGAACCAAGCCATACACTCACTAGGGTAGAACCATGCATACACTCACTATTGGGTAGAATCAAGCCAAACACTCACTATTGGGTAGAATCAAGCCATGCACTCATTATTGGGTAGATCAAGCCATGCACTCACTATTGGGTAGAGAAACAGCCAAACCCCACTATTGGTTAGAAACAAGCCATACGCTCACTATTCGTTAGAACCAAGCCATACGCTCACTATTGGGTAGAATCAAGCCAAACACTCACTATTGGTGAGAATCAAGCCAAACACTCACTATTGGGTAGAATCAAGCCATACTCCACTATTGGGTAGAACCAATCCATACACTCACTATTGGGTAATTAAGCCATACACTCACCTATTGGGTAGAATTAAGCCATACACTCACTATTGGGTAGAATCAAGCCATGCACTCACTATTGGCTAGAACCAAGCCATACACTCACTATTGGGTAGAATCAAGCCATTCACTCACTATTGGGTAGAACCAAGCCAAACACTCACTATTGGGTAAACCAAGCCATGCACTCACTATTGGTGTAGAACCAAGCCAAACACTCACTATTGGTAGAACCAAGCCAAACACTCACTATTGGGTAGAAACAAGCCATACGCTACTATTGGGTAGAATCAAGCCATACGCTCACTATTCGTTAGAACCAAGCCATAACCTCACTATTGGGTAGAACCATGCCATACACTCACTATTGGGTAGAATCAAGCCAAACACTCACTATTGGGTAGACCAAGCCATGCACTCATTATTGGGTAGAATCAGCATGCACTCACTATTGGGTAGAAACAAGCCAAACACCTCACTATGGTTAGAAACAAGCCATACGCTCACTATTCGTTAGAACCACGCATACACTCACTATTGGGTAGAACCATGCCATACACTCACTATTGGGTAGAATCAAGCCAAACAATCACTATTGGGTAGAACCAAGCCATGCACTCATTATTGGGTAGAATCAAGCCATGCACTCACTATTGGGTAGAACCAAGCCAAACACTCACTATTGGGTAGAAACAAGCCATACGCTCACTATTCGTTAGAACCAAGCCATACACTCACTATTGGGTATAATAAAGCCATACACTCACTATTGGGTGAACCAAGCCATACACTCACTATTGGGTAGAATCAAGCCAAACCCTCACTATGGGTAGAATCAAGCCATACACTCACTATTGGGTAGAACCAATCCTACACTCACTATGGGTAGAATTAAGCCATACACTCACTATTGGGTAGATTAGCCATACACTCACTATTGGGTAGAATCAAGCCATGCACTCACTATTGGCTAGAACCAACATACACTCCTTGGGTAGAATAAGCCACACTCACTATTGGGTAGAACCAAGCCAAACACTCACTATTGGGTAGAAAAAGCCATGCACTCACTATTGGGTAGAACCAAGCCAAACACTCACTATTGGGTAGAACCAAGCCAAACACTCACTATTGGGTAGAAACAAGCCATAGCTCATATTCAGTAGAACCAAGCCATACACTCACTATGGGTAGAATAAAGCCATACACTCACTATTGGGTAGAACCAAGCCATACACTCACTATTGGGTAGAATCAGACAAACACTCACTATTGGGTAGAATCAGCATACACTACTATGGGTAGAACCAATCCATACACTCACTATTGGGTAGAATCAAGCCATACACTAACTATTGGGTAGAATCAAGCCATACACTCACTATTGGGTAGAACCAAGCCATACACTCACTATTGGGTAGAACCAAGCCATACACTCCACTATTGGGTAGAACCAAGCCATACATACTATTGGGTGAAATCGAGCCATACACTCACTATTGGGTGAATCGAGCCATCACTCACTATGGGTAGATCAGCCATACACTCACTACTGGGTAGAATCAAGCCATACACTTCTATTGGGTAGAATCAAGCCATACACTCACTATTGGGTAGAATCAAGCCATACACTCACTATTGGGTAGAATCAAGCCATACACTTTCTATTGGGTAGATCGAGCCATACACTCATATTGGGTAGAATCAAGCTACCTCACTATTGGTAGATCAAGCCATACACTTTTATGGGTAGAATCGAGCCATACACTCACTATTGGGTAGAATCAAGCCATACACTCATATTGGGTAGAATCAAGCCATGCACTCACTATAAGTCTATAGCCACCTTGTAAAGGGAACTCTGGCCTACATCTCGTATATATAAAAAACTATAACATAACAATAACATTGTGCGATTGCAATCCATAGAACAGATATTAAACCTTTGTACCTCTGGTTATTATTAACCTAGACTCAGTCTCCTGCATTCATTGGAATCAAAGGCTGCTTGGTGATTGTCAGTTGCAGTTTAAAGACAGCTGAGGCCTCTCCTGTACACTCATGTACCTACAAGATCTGTGTGCCGCTTCCTTTGCACATAAAAAAGCCGTTGGCTAACACGTCCATACTAGGCCCCAGGCAACTATTTGAGCACAGGCACAGCAGTTACTTTATAAGTTACACATCATAATTAGTGTTACCACATCTACAGGAATTTCCTAGTTGGTAAACCCGGTGCTAATGAAAAATTACCAGTGGACACATAAATTACAGATGGCTGTTAGCCCACGCTCTTAAGATCTGCCCGTGGCGGTATTTTGTTGCTTTGCGAGGAGCAGTCCTTACCAAATATAAAATTATAAAACAATGACATGGAATGAAGGGAGTAGATATGAAAGGCAAAGAAACAAGGAAGCAGGTGGCCCGCAATTTCTGACAGGTGACACCTTAAAAGCCTAATTTATTCTTTACATACTCTTAGCAGAAACTTAGTTGAAAAGACAAGGCTTGTTTTACTAGGAGAAGGAGACACTGTTATTAAACAAGACGTTTTGTTTGTTTTGTGTTCTGACTTGCCCTCAGAAGTTTTCAGACGCAGACTAATCCTATCACTTAATGACACTATGACCTGATAAGTGTTAGATTCCTTTCCAACATATTTCAGTTAAGCTTTGTTTGTAGTGTTTAAACCACCCAAATGAAAAGCGGAGGCTTCTGGTAATTTCCATGTTTCCATGGTAGCCCTTACAAAATGCTTTACCTAATAAAAGGTTTTACAGCATTCCACAAGCTAAATGCAAAAACCAGAGCCATCTTCTGTGTAGTTTTTCCAGACGTCCCTAAGAAATTAAATAAGATAGGGAGAGATAAGGCTTCACAGCTCCCCTTCATGATTTGGAAATAAGGAAGATAGATTTCTTAGCCACCCATTAACACTGTTTTAAGATATGGCCACCTTAAAGGTACAACTACAACAGGGCCCCGAGAAACTATACTTTGGCTCAAGCAGCTTTTTCCTGTGATTCTCAATCTCTGTAAATAAAATAGACAGATCTGCACAAAGGCAAAGTAGCTTTAGCTTTCTCAATATGCAAAAAAGTCTCACAAGGCGCCTGGGTAATATCCTTAATAAGTACAGTAATTGGCACCTTGTTTTCCATGGGTGAGAGTACAGTAATTGTCCCTTGCAGTTTACCCTGGATGTGCATGGCAGTAATTCTCCCTTGAAGTTTACCCTGGATGTGCAGTACAGTAATTGTCCCTTGCAGTTACCTGGATGTGCAGTGCAGTAATTGTCCTTGCAGTTTACCCTGGATATGCAGTACATTAATTGTCCCTTGCAGTTTACCCTGGATGTGCAGTGCAGTAATTCCCTTGAAGTTTACCCTGGATGTGCAGTACAGTAATTGTCCCTTGCAGTTTACCCTGGATGTGCAGTGCAGTAATTGTCCCTTGCAGTTTACCCTGGATATGCAGTACAGTAATTGTCCCTTGCAGTTTACCCTGGATGTGCAGTGCAGTAATTGTCCCTTGCAGTTTACCCTGGATGTGCAGTACAGTAATTGTCCCTTGCAGTTTACCCTGGATGTTGCAGTGCAGAATTGTCCCTTGCAGTTTACCCTGGATGTACAGTACAGTAATTGTCCCTTGCAGTTTAGCATGGATGTGCAGTACAGCAATTGTCCCTTCCAGTTTACCCTAGATGTGCAGACAGTAATTGTCCCTTGCAGTTTACCCTAGATGTGCAGTACAGTAATTGTCCCTTGCAGTTTACCCTGGATGGGCAGTACAGTAATTGTCCCTTGCAGTTTACCCTAGATGTACAGTACAGTAATTGTCCCTTCCAGTTTACCCAGATGTGCAGTGCAGCAATGTCCCTTGCAGTTTACCCTAGATGTGCAGTGCAGTAATTTGGAAAATTACTGCACTGCACATCTAGGGTAAACTGCAAGGGACAATTACTGCACTGCACATCTAGGGTAAACTGGAAGGGA
>JAACNH010004049.1:0-25789 GCA_019447015.1 Hymenochirus boettgeri | reverse complement strand
CAGTAGAAGGTTAAATTTTGGTTTTGGGGGTGGACATTCCCTTTAAGTGAATGTGCTTTGAAGCAGATTAAACTTTTACTGGGACATGATAAGAAATTGTTGGAAATAATCAAAACAGAAATTGAAACATTGACTATAATAGTACAGACTAAATTGACTAAAAACGAACTGACTGACTTTGAAAAAGATCTCAAGACAGATCTAGACAAATTGGAGAAAGACTTAATCAAACGAAAAAAACAAAAACTTATCAGGGACCAGACGGATTATCAGACTAATCGTATTTACAATTGGAACCATAAAGGGAACAACAAATTTCAAAGACTCAGGACACAGAGAAAAGGGAAAAGAGGCAATCCTAAGAAACCAGTTCCACAGACAAGCACAGACATTGATTCAACAGATAGTGAGGGTAACTCTTTTTTAGGCCAGTCCCCCCGAAAATTAAGGTCAGGAGGAGCCAGAGGAAGAAACTTGTAAAGATGGGGGGGGACACATGTGATTACCAGTCCAACAATGGCCCTGATAATACCAATAATGATAAGACCTTTGAATTGCAAGTTATCAATCTGTCCACGCACGTTCTAACACCTACTCAAAGGTCAGTACTAACCAAAGGTCTTAATTTCTGCCCGAGCTCACACATAGACAAATTCACAGCAGTTAAAGACTTATTTTTATTTTGTAGGAAATTGGCCCTTAAGGCACACTTCAAAACACCTGCAGATGAGGATCAAGTGATTCTTAATACACTTAATGATCTACTGTTTGAAACAACACAAGACACACCTCAAAGTAAGTTTAAACGTAAAACTAAATTCACACCAATATTCTCTGATTTTCCTAGCATTCAAACCTTTTATCATAATACTCTAATTGAGATTGATAGAATGAACACGTCTGCTGGTATAAGGCACAATCTAACTAGAAAAGAGAGGGATGCAATAAAGGAGATTAATTCCTGGACAGACATAGTAATTAAACCCTCAGACAAAGGGGGAAATATTGTTCTTTGGCCTGATAATCTTTATAGAGAGGAGGCATTGACACACTTGAAAAATCCTCTTAATTATAGAAGGTTACCCAATAACCCTACAAATGTTTTCTCTAAACAATTATTACATCTTATAGATGATGCTGTGGAACATATACTTATAACACCTGAAGAGGCAGATTTCTTACGAGTGGATAATCCAGTGGTACCCACGTTTTACCTTCTACCCAAGATCCACAAAAACTCTGTGACTCCACCAGGTAGGCCTATCGTCTCAGGCATTGGAGGACTCAATGAGAAACCTTGCGAATTTATTGATTGGCATCTCCAGTCGCATGTCACGGGCCTTGATTCATATATTAGGGATACGTCGGATCTCATAATTAAATTACAAAACATTGACGTTACATCCGAACATTTGCTCGTGACATGCGATGTGGAATCACTTTATACTAATATCGCTCATTACAATGGTATTGAGGCTGTACAATACTTTTTGAATATGGAACGGAAAGGCCTTTCTGAACGGCATGGTTTCATTTTGCAACTTCTTGAATTTGTCCTCACCAAAAACTATTTTGTTTTTGATAGGTCTTACTACATACAGACTAGGGGCACCGCGATGGGTGCGAAATGCGCTCCCTCGTACGCCAACCTGTTTCTGGGCTGGTGGGAGAGGGAGCGCGTTTTTGCAGAGGATCTGGCAGATTATACGGCCTATGTTGACGTCTGGTACCGCTTCATAGACGACATTTTCATTCTGTGGAGCGGTCCCAGGCAAAGACTTTTGGAATTCATTGGATTACTTAATTCCAATGACCTCAATATATTTTTGACCCATCATATATCTACCACAGAGATTGAATTTTTGGATATCTGTATTAAAAAACATGCAGGACACCTCATAACCACACTATTTAGGAAGCCCACTGCCTCAAATGCATTATTACACTTTGAGAGTTCCCATCCCGAGACTTTGAGGAAATCGATCCCGAAGGGTCAATATTTACGTCTTAGACGTAACTGTACTCTTAATAAGGATTTTGATGTGGCTGCAGCTGACCTTACCTCAAGATTTCTTGAGAGAGGTTATCCTCGCACCTTGCTAAAAAAGGAATATACAACAATCAGGAAATTAAAACAATCTGAATTACTAAAACCCCGTAATAAAAAATCTGATCAGCAGATTCGATATATAACAACTTTTGGCTCAGAGTGGCATCTTCTTAAAGCCGCTTTGGGCAAGACGTGGCATGTTCTGAGAAATGATAATGATATAGGTCACTTTGTTTCAGAAAATCCATCTCTAACTGCTAGAAGAAGTAAGAACCTCACAGGCTCCCTAACTAGGAGTCACTATGCAAGATATACCGACAATGAAACTAGGGGCCAAAGAATCACAGGCACCTACCCTTGTGGGAACTGTACTTTTTGTGAATTAATGCATCATACTGAAAAGGTACGTTCATCCAAAGGGGACTATGTGTTTTATCCTAAACATCACTTCAACTGTAGAACTAAAAATATGATATATGCACTACAGTGTACCTGTGGCTTACTATATGTAGGCAAAACACAACAGCAATTTAAACAAAGACTAGGTAAACACCTGTCTGACATACGTTTGGCACAACGCAATTCCCTGGACGGCAAGACTATTACAACTATTGCTAGACACTATTTGAACAGACATGGGGGCTCATACAGGGGCATGAGATGCTTTGGTTTGGAGAAAGTTAATGTCACCATTAGAGGGGGTGATCTTGAAACACATTTATTGAAATTGGAGAGTCGTCTGATTTACAAACTTAAAACCTTGGCCCCCAGTGGACTAAATGAGGAGTTGGATTTTTCCCCATTTATCTGACTACTGTTATTATATTTTTGTATTTTTGTATTTTTATTTTTATTCAGTTACCTCTTGTGAGATCAACAATATGAATGTGCTTTCAGTGGACATCTTTTGACTTCACGCTGTGCAACCTTTTTATTGGAGGATCGTATTGACGCATTGTCCTGAAAGGCTGAGTGCTCTTTTATATCGGGATCTATTGTGACCTACGACTATGCTTCTGGCTCCAGACACAGTATTTTATTTCCATCATATTTTTTAGCACGTTGGCCACTGCAGTATACATCAGGACCATATTTGTGATCTTCAAACTGTTAGAACACTTGTTGATACGCTCTATTTGAGAGACTGAGCATCAATGTTGCTTCTTGGAAAGGGCGATATTGTTTGACCATGATACTACTTACCTTGGATAATCTTTGTGTACCCTTTACTTACCCTGGTTGATTTGGGATGACTGCTGCTACGAGATCACAAGTAACTATAATTGTTGTATCACTCCAATCTTTTGAACCTTGGAGATACCAATTTGGTCAGATACCACCTTATAGCGGATTATTACAAATCTTTGAGATGCCAATTTGATTTGAGAGATTTTTTCCATGTGTATCCGAGGAAGCTTCTACTTATTTGGTATCTCAGACACCAATTTTGGATGTTTATCTTCACATTTTTGCAATGTTTCATTTATATTTTATGTAGATGTATCAAATGCGTTCCCCTTTAAGACCATGCAAATATTTTGCAACAGACTCTCTTATTTAGGCTTGTATTATGTTTCATTTTCTCTATGTTATCTTTGGGATACATTAGGGTTTTTTGTTTATTGTTATATACCTACATTTATGCATATGTGTTATACTTGTCCTTACTAACTGTACAATATCATGTGATGACGACGTAGTGGTGAAACCTTCCGCCTACAATTTGTGTCGGAGGGTTGCCATGGCGATGCTGTGCCGTCCGTAGACTGGAGATTGTAGGCGTCGCTATTGACTGACGTCACTATCCAGAGACGACCACATGGCTTAAATAGGCGCATGATTTGTACACAGGTACGCTGTTGAGGAAGCTTGATTAGCGAAACGCGTTCAGCGTCCCACATTCTCTTGTGTGTTATACCGATGCATACTACCTATCTGGATGTATCGTCCCTCAGCCTCTTCCTATGCTGGAGCCCCCATGGTGACTTATGACTGTGACTGAGACTGGCTTACAGATGAGTATATACGGGGTTTGATGCTAATCACTTGAGATGGTTATTTGGTGAGGGAGATACTTAGTGATTTATGCTATCTATCGGTATCCATTTTTGTATGTATATATATATTTTTAAATGTTTTTATTGGCACCTAATGTTGTTTCCCAATGTTGCACAATAAAGGGATTATCTTTTAACTCATATCTGGGTTGAGTGCCTGGTACTTTTGCTCCCTATGTTTGTTAGGAAAGTGCCCATTCACGGCACGATTATCGCCGACCTGCGATCACACGTGTGTATAGTAAGCAGGATACGCGTGTACTGGCAAATCAAGGAGAAAGTTCGAAGACATCTCTACCAGTACCCATTTGGATCTGGGATGTAAGGTAAGGATTTTATTACACTACAGAGTGGGGCCAGTAGTGGGGGGAATTATAGTTTTGGGGGAGGACATGCCCTTTAATAAAGTCAATTAATCTTCAATAAACTCTCAGAAACTCGGTAATCAAAGAAAAACTTTTTATCCCATCTCTCTCCACACACATGTAAAAGCCATAAATGAAAGTTATATGGTAACAAACCTTGTATTGTACAGAGCCTGACAGACAGATTCATGTAATTAGCAGGGCTGCATTATTGTAAATTGATTTTATACTGTGATCATTCTAACTCAGACTGGCTACAGGTGTTTTACCTGATTAACCTGTGGCTCTCTATATGTTTTCAAAATACAACCCCAACCATTCCCTGACTGCCCTCTGCTATTAGAGAGTATCTTTAGGGTAAATGGTGATAGATGTAATTCAACCACACCAACAATAACTTTGTTCAAAGCCAGTGAATTTGATCAGGCATGGCAACTAGATTCTGAGAGAACTTTATGAAAACTTTTTTTTTTATACATTAAGCACCAAACAATCATTTATGAGATGGAGCAAAACAGAGAGCAGCCACACTGCAACTACCAGGCACCAAAACTAATACATTTAGAAAGGTCAGTTAGGCACCAGACATCTGATAGTTGCTATGCTTGCAGAACAAACTAGCAGCTCTGCCACTAAAACAGAACTAGGACTTGCTGAAGGCCTCTGGCTGTTTTATACTGTCTCCTTGGCACACCCCCAACATATGATTGGTCAATAATACAAGAGCCAATCAGATTTAAAATTTGTTTTGGACCAATCAGATTTTGAGGGTGTGTTTATGAGACACTATAAAACTTCATGAACTCCTCAGAGCAGCTCAGTTTGTAATCAGCAGTCAAACTAGCAGGTCTTGCCTTTGTATTTAGGTTAGAGATTTGCAAGTAAGTGGCTGGTAATTTAGTTGGACTACAGCAATGAATAATCTTTTGCTCCTAGGTTTATTGTGTCATTGTGTAGCAGTCCATAAACAGCACATACATGTTGATATAAATGATAAAAATAGATTTTTGTTTGTAGAACCTTAGTTTGCTTTACTTTAATCAAATAGTCTGCAAAATTGTGAGCAAGCCTAATAAATATGCAGGTGCACTACTAGTTCCACCATTCCCTGACAAGCACTCTCAAACAGCATAGGGCAGTTAGGGGTTGTACATGAAATCATACGTCAAGGCTGTCAGAATCACTGCAGTATAAATACAATCAGGTTGTAATTAACGCAGCCCTGTTACTTACTTTAATTATAAGTGTCCCCCAATTATGAGATGATCTGATAACTAAATATATATCCACTAACAATTTATTGCTCTAGTGCCCAGAGCAGGGATGTCCAACCTGTGGCCCTCCAGATGTTGGAAAACTACAACGCCCAGTATTCCTTGGTTTCTTCTGCAATGGAGGAATGCTGGGCGTTGTAGTTTTCAAAAATCTGGAGGGCTGCAGGTTAGAAATCCCAGACCCAGCTTGGCATAGCCAGGAAACACCAACTTGGATACCGCATTATACAGAAAATAAGTGATTGGATAATGCACGGGAATGGCGGCAACAAAAGAGTTACTATGTTATGTAACATAGTAACTCTTTCGTTGCCGCCATTCCCGTGGCAGGACGCACATAAGTAAAAAGACCTTTCAAATGCAGCAAAAAAAATTTAAAAGTTTATTGCAAGCACTTTCTGTACATTCTCTTAAAGGTAACAGGTCATAAACAGGACCATCTATACTGAAACAATAGTTATCTTTAGATATCCAATCTAACTATCTCTATCTTCTGCTAGGTGCAGTTTTGCTATACTGGAATGGACACAGTGTTCATGCAAATCATGTGAATTGCATGATGGGAAATTCCCTCTTCCAATGCTGCCTCTTAGTAATTACTGAGCATGCTTGCCCTTATAGACAGAGCTGAGAATGTGCATAATAGAGCATGCATTTGTCGGCGACAGGGGTTGGGATCATGGGATTTGGCAGGACTGTGATGCCATCCAGCCCCTTAACTATTTGTTACTTCTTTTGATGATAGAATGAGAACGGTGTATGCTAGAGAGGTGGTTCAGGACTCATTTTACAGGTAATAATCTTGCCTTTCATACTAGACCAACTTGTTTTGGGACCACAGTTCTCCTTTAAAGCTACTTTCAGACGTCTGTTTACCATTCTGTTCACATTGTGTTTGGTGTTTTTCTTAGTGCTGCCGCTAAGAAGATGCTGCATGCGACATTTTCCCATATAAAAACATCTGGAGCCACTAGCAAAATGCGACCAGAAATGACGAACAGTCCTTTGCCTGAAAGTAGTCTTTGTTTTCAATTTAGAACTTGGGTTGAGAGACTGACATAGGAAGTATACATGGAAGCTAATGGTTATAGCAGATAATAAACCAGGAATCAGTCAATGTCTCAATGGTAATATTCGATTAGGTGAGTTGGGATTGCAGCAAGCCAGAGGTTTAGGCTGAGAACAAATTGTGCCGGGCGCCCACACATTGGCGCATGTTACTGTCCTTTTGCTCTGCGATCTGTGCAATAGTCCTTTATCTGAGCACATGCAACCCACAAAAAATGGTGATCGCATGCGCCCCTAATACGCAATGCATTCAATGTGGTTAAAAGCGCAATTGTTATTGAGTGATAAAATGCACCAGTGTGGCCTAACGCTCACTGTAAGCAGGTACGGGTAAAAGAAAATTGGCTGCGCATAGAGATATGGGGGGGGATGGTTTAAAAAAGACACTATTTTTTTCTTTATTGGTTAAACAAAACAAAAAAGGCTAATCTTTTATACTAATAGACAGTTGTAAAACCACAGACACCAGACCCACTGCAATACCCTGAATGGCCATTCGGTGATGCTGGAGACCGAATGATAATAGCAGTGGGGAGAAAATGGGGGGGTGGCAGCGAGGGGGGATGGTGGACAGGAAGGATGGGTGCGCGGCAGTGGATTTGCGATTCTTCAAAGAAACTGAAGTTTGCTAATTATACCCTAAATGGAATAGAGTTAGGGATTAGGTTTAGCAGGATCGTGGCCTCCTGCATTAAGAAAAATATACACAGTTTACACATATCTTCCAGATGCAGGTTCATTGAAGACTAAGCTTGGCTGGGAAGCTGCAAAGCCTGTAAAGGTAAAGGGAATGGAGGACCCACCCATCTTTTCCTCCATTGATTCCAGGGACCATTAACCAGACTTTACCAAAGCTGAACCAGAAAAGGAAATCACTTTCCTTTCTACACATAAATTGGTTGTAGCCATGTTAGTCCAGTAGCATATACTAAAAAGATGAGTACTGTAGGATAAGGTGATACCTTTTTATTATCGATTAACTGTTCATTTTAGTCCATAATAAAAAGGTATCACCTTATCCTACAGTACTCTTAGACATAGGACAGGAATTTGGGTGAAATATACACCCACTCAATCACCTGTCCTGTGCTCCTGGAACTCTTGTTTACACATTAAACCTGATTCAACATTTGAAAAAACTAATACCAAATCGGCTTTAATGTTTAACGCTGCAGCTGTTCTTACCTGGGATGTTCCTTGGGCAGATAATTCTGTGATGTTTCAGCTACCACCTGGCCCGATTAATATACGATTGAGATAACAATCATAACTATGATCACCAACATGATCAGTCCAGGGAACATCAGCAGGTAAAACTGCTATATAGAGTATAGGGAGAATGTTTGTGACAGCCATACTCCCTCACTATACTTTAGTACAGGGAGCCCACCGCAAACGAGGGAAAAATTTTGTCCGGTCGTCACCGGAAACTATTGCTTTGGCCATACACACATATTGCTGATGTGTGTACCAAGCTAAAGTAAACACTGGCAGATCTCAGCTTGTAAATTGAATAAGAAGATAACAACTATTGTTCCTTACTCACACTGAATTACAGAATCCATTTTTGAAAAGTTGTTATTTCTGGGTGGATTTACCCTTTAAGCAGTGTCATGCAGTAATTAAAATTATTTTGTGTATAAGGTGAGTCAAAGGAGTAGGGAGGTAGGGAAGAGTACGTTGTGCAATTTTGGGTACCGGTTCACAGAAAGGATATAGACAAATTAGAAAGAGAACAGAGACAGGCAAGTAGTAAAAGGAATGGAGAATCTGTGATAGATTATCAAAGTTGGGTTTGATTACCCTAAAAAAGATGTGTTTGTGAGGTGGTATAAAAACCCTATACAAATATGTTTGAGGGTACTACAATCATCTATCACTAGATTTTTCCCCCTTATATGGGTAAATAAAAGAGTAGAGGCCACCCCTAAAAGGTGTGTACACACAAGGGGACTTTTTGTCCCGAACGAGTGGGATACATGACTGTTGGTCGCGGGAACCACACTATCGCCTACGATTTACCAACAGGTCCCATTGCCTGTTCGTGCAATCCGGGAAAATGGGCGACCAAGCTTGGTTGCACCCGCCTTCACCCACATCATAGATCAACAAAAAGAAAGAAAGAACCTGTGGCACTCAAAACTTTAGTCAAAATTCTACAGTGGGGCCAGTAGAAGGTTAAATTTTGGTTTTGGGGGTGGACATTTTTGGTATCGCTAAAAATCAATACTGCACCTTTATAAATATGGCTCCTATGGTATCGCTAAAAATCAATACTGCACCTTTATAAATATGGCTCCTAATGGCCCTAATATTTTAAAAATTAACATAAAATCACATCAGTCTATTTTTTTGTTTAAACCTATTTTGTTTCTGCTCCGGTGTTCTACATGGTTGTCAATGCCCACCCTTCTGTAAAAATGTAATATGATGTGTAGGACCCCCAAAACCTCATATGCGTGTTACTCACACTGTCTACATGTGTTCACAGGCTGAGGAATCCAATTTAGAAAATCCATGATACACAGCCGCAGGATCCGCCTCCTCTGCTGCTGCAATGGCCAGTGGCTGTCAGCCACTGGCCGTGACGTCACTGTCATGGTTGTGACTGAAGGCCTTACCAGGCAGGGACGCTTTTAGGCATAGGCCACATAGGCGACTATGTTAAAGGGCATCTACAGTGCTAAAATGACCTAAAGTAAATTTGCAGAGAGCGCTATCCTGTGTACTTTTGCCATATACTTAAATTATTTTTTTGGAGCAGTTATCCAGATATTTTCATTTTTGTGTTTCTTATGGGGGCAGCCATTGATTTCTCTTCTCCTATAGTGGGCAGTGTGCTTGTAGCCTATGGAGATATATCCACCAATCAGAAGGGGTTTGCATAATGGTTAAAATAGCCCTTTCTCCATTTATTAATTAAACATGCAGGATCAGTTAAACATGCAAACAACTGATTTGCAAGTCCCACCTGGGATTCTGGGATTTTACATTAACCCTTTCCCTTCTTCTAGTCATCAGAACTACATGATCTGATATTGTTGTGTGCAAGTAGCATGTTGATATCAGATTGAATCAGTTTATCTGTGCAACTACATATACAGATTTTAGTTAATATTTCAGACCCTCTTTATTTTATATATCAGGTTATATTTGTACAATATATAATTTTTTGTTAGTTAAAAATATATATTTATATACAAAGAAAGGGAGAGAGAGATACAAGATTATCTGGTGAATGAAGGACATAACTGTTGTTACAAGCAGGGCTGCATTTATTGCACACTGGTTGCTTTTACACTGCAATTATTCAGACTCAGCTTTGCTGCATGTGTTTCTGATATCCCTTTTATCACCATGTTGCTCTCTAAACAGTTTTGAAGTCTAAATCCCTATGTTCTATCAATGGAGATTTCTGGTGAAAAATTGGAAGCAGATATTCCAATAAATCAATAGCACTGTTACTCAGATTTGCTGTACTTAGTTGGGGGAAGTAAGTTTTTTTTTTGCTGCCAACTTTTTATTTTAGATACTGAGAGCCAAATACTGAGAACTAACCTGAAAGCCATCTGAGCTAAGGGCTGCCCATTCAAGCTACCCAGCCAGAATCACCCAATAAGCTGATTTCCCAGTACATGCCTTAGTACAAAGATATAACATTTCAGATGAAATGCTAAACTGAAATTTGGACCCCTTACTGAACATTCACTATTTGTAGTGTCTCTTAAACCCACCCCCAAAATCTGATTGGTCTAGGATCCAAAATCCAATCAGATTTAAGATTATATCTAGACCAATCAGACTTTGGAGGTGTGTTTGGGAAACGCTATAAAAAATGAGAGGTCTGAATTACAGATTAGTATATGTTCAGCAGTCAGCACTGGTATGTCAGGAAAGTGTGCTTAGATATAAGCACTGCAAGCCATTTGCTGTATGTCTAGTGTACCTGACTGGAAAAGCTCAATGAGCTGGCTTTAGCCATAGTGGTTTTCCATTTGTTCTTGTTTATTGTGCTGTTTTTGTTGACATGCATCAATTAGTGTGAGATCTGATTAAACTCCTGAATACGGCATTGATGAAATATTCTCATTCCGACCTGGTTATTTGGAGGACCCATGGGAAGGCATTCAGTGAAAATAAGACTGTTACACAAGTGAAAAAGGAATTGCATCAATATCAATCATTTTTTTAAATGCACTGAACTTGAAACATGGTTTTGTTTCTCTTGATCAAACACCTTACAACAGATTTGACCAACACTACTGCAGATGTTATTGGACCACATTGGACCAGCATTTTCCCAGAAACAATCGCCCACCAGTAGAAGAAAATAAGAATGGATTGTGGGAGTTACTTATTAGAATAGAGAAACAAAATCTTATTTCACTTTTTTATAATGTCCTGTAAAATTGCACAAGTCTCTCTATACTCATGTTTAAAGGGCATGTCCACCCCCAAAACTATTTTGTGCTGTAGTGTAGGGAACGCTATCCTGTGTACTTTTGCCATATACTTTCATTATTTTTTTGGAACAGTTATCATAACACATTTTTGTGTTTCTTATGGGTGTAGCAATTGATTTCTCTCCTCCTATAGTGGGCAGTGTGCTTGTAGTCTATGAAGATATGTCCACCAATCAGAAGGGTCTTGCATAATGGTTAAAATAGCCCTTTCTCCATTTATTAATTAAACATGCAGAATCTGAGCAACTGATTTGCAAGTGCCACCTGGGATTCTGGGATTTTACATTAACCCATTATATGTATATATATATATATATACACACACAGAAATACAAAGGCACTCACAGGTCTGAAACTTTTGAATGGCACCCAAGCATTTCCTTGCTTGGAATGGAGTGCTGATCACTGCTGTTTGCTCTATAGTAAGACACAACAGTTGTTACAAGCATAGCTGCATTTATTGCAGACTGGTTACTTTTACACACTGCATGTGTTTCTGATATCTCTTTAATTACCATGTTGCTCTCTAGACTGGTTTGCAATCATCTCCCTCTGTTCAATTACTGGAGATTATTCCTGGTAAAATATTGGAACCAGATATTCCAATACGTCAATAGCTCTGTTACTCAGACCTCCCATTGAGTATTTAGTTGGGATAACAATTCATACTTTTACTGGATTTTTTTTAATCTTAGATACTGAGAACTAAATTGAGTACCATCTGAACTAAGGGCTGCCCATTCAAGCTACCCAGCCAGAATCACTCAATAAGCTTATATCCCAGTGCATGCCTCAGAACAAAGCTATAACATCTCAGATGAAATGCAAAACTGAAACTATGTTTGTTTTTGTTTGTTTTGGGGCACTTCAATTTGTGCAATTGTGCCGTGCACCCATTTGTCCAAAAGGGTGACTTTTGGGGGAAAAATGGGCACCAGTTTGTGAACAAAACGATGGGGGGGCAATAATAATGGAGTACAAAAAAAAAAACAATAAATTATTGCCACTAAATTTTTTTGCCACTAAAAATTTAACAGCCTTTTTTTAAAGGGGGGTATCTCCACACTTACATAAATTGTTTAAAAGGGGGGGGGTTTTTAGGCCAATTTTCCCCAGTTTCTATTGAAGGGAAAACGGGAGGGTAAAGGGAAGCTTCTGGCCCTTTAACCTTGTCCGTCTTTCAATGAACAAAAAGGCAGGGGAGGGGGGGTGGGGGGGTGGGAATGGTGAGGAAGTTAAGGGAAAAAAACTTACCCGGGATCGCTCCCCCCCCGTCGGGCTCCCCCGGGAGCGTAAGGTTCTGGAACAGGTGCCCGGAAACGGGGGGGGGACCTGGTTGCTTCTATGTGCGCATGCGCGATTTTGCTATGGCAGAGGAAGGGGGGGACAAGGTTCGGTCAGGGTGGGGGGGGGACCTTGTCGGGGGGGGGGACATAAGCGGCCGGGGGATAATATGCGGGGAGAGGAGCGGGGTAAGGTTTTCAAAACTGCTCACCCAGTCTTTTTCCTTTGTTTTGTTTCTATTGGATTGGCCTAAAAAAAAAAAATTGGATGCCGAAAAAAACCTTGAACAAAAATATGAAGTGGGGAAGATACCCTTTAAGTGTGGCTTTTAAAAAAAGTCGTGGCAAAAGATCAAAAAACTTCCATTCTCCAACATTAGCCACAACAAAAATACCCAAAGATTCATAAGTAAAAAAAGTTGGTTTTGCTTACGGTGGGTTCAGGAAAAAACAAGTGCAGTTTCCCAGTTGCGATAGGGGAAAGGGGGGAAATGGCCTCTTCCCCCCCCTTCAAATGGTTGGGCTAAATATATATTAAGCTGGTTTACACCTTACGGTTTTCACCTATGAAAAAAAATAATTTGATTTCCAACATATTACAGGTTTTTTTAGGATTTTGTGATAAAGGTTAACTTGATGAATTAACACAAAAATAATTTAAAATAAATGCATTTACCTTATATGAAAAAATTGATATTTGACATTTAAGAAGAGGGGACACCAACCCAACCCTTTGATTTTGAATGAAAGAATTATTTGATCTATGATTGAAAAGGCTGTTGTTTTAAAAACCGGTTTTTAACACAAAATAAAACAAACACCCAACTGAACCCAAATGATTTCGGGGTAATTTTCTGGGGAATAAAAGGGGGAGTACAGCAACCCTTAAAAATTTATAGGGCTTTTGTAATCTTTTTTTCAGGGGTTTAGCTTTAGATGATATATAGATAGATTAGATTAATTAACTCATATAAACTCGAGTTATTAAAAAACTGGAACCCGAATATTTTAAACCAAGTGAACCCAGTTTTTACCAGGAAAAAAAAACGAATAAAAGTGATTTGGGGACTGCGAAGTATAAAAAACGGGGGTTGAAAATTTATGGGACCGAACAGTAATGGCCTATGGATTTCTGTTATTTTCTGAAAACAGCAAGAATGTCCTATACAAGGTAGTATTGTGACCATACATTAATGAAGCCAAAGCCAGTATGGGCTAGTACTTTTTGGGGGGGGGGGGGGGATTGATTACTGTATGGGGGAATTCTGCTGTTCATTAAAGGGGAAACTAAAAGCCCTCACAAAACAAC
The DNA here is from genome assembly GCA_019447015.1 of Hymenochirus boettgeri. Lineage (NCBI taxonomy): Eukaryota > Metazoa > Chordata > Amphibia > Anura > Pipidae > Hymenochirus > Hymenochirus boettgeri. The sequence continues at coordinate 11,920 of JAACNH010004049.1, read as the reverse complement.
AAAAAACAAACTATACAAGGGGATCTAAAAACGGGCAATTCAGGATAAAAAAACAATTTTTTTTCTAGTTTTTGGTTTTTGTATTTTTTTGAGGGGGGCGTTTGGTTTGCCCTTTAAAAATGGGGGACAGGGGCAGAAATTTCCCATTAACAGGTAATTAGGTGGCCATTGTTGATTGGAAGTTGGCTAATTAATGTATTTGGAGGAATTGATGTGGATGGGTCCATTTTAAAAAAAAAAGACCCAAACTAAAAAGGGTTTTTTTTTTCTTTGGGGGCACCCCAGATGGGGTTTGGAAAGAAACTACAAACTCCAAAAAAAGCATGGCTTTTAGTAGCTGGAGTTGTAGTTCCAAACAACAAATCTGCACCCTCACCCCCTCCCACCCCCAGGTTTAAGGTTGGGTACCTGTGGAGGGGCATTTTTCTTTCCCCCTGGGAAATATGGTGACCTTTCTGTGGGGGGAAATCTCCTTCTTCATGACCTTAAAGAATCGTCAGGCTGCTTCGATTCCGCTCCCAGCTCTCTATCCTGGCACGGTGGGCTGAGGTCACTACTCGCCACACCCGGGGGGCAGTGGGACATTTCAGCGGCGGGCGGGGCCCAGTTATGGGAGCGTGGGAGTGCGCGAGGGGGGCTTGGCTGGATTTCGAAGTAAGTGTACTGTGACTCGAGTATTCAACTGAGGGGCGGTTTCTTTAGGGCTGATTTTACAGCCCTAAAAAAAAAACCCAGTTTTACATTTGAGTATATATTGTAGTTAAAGCTTGTGCTATTGGTGTTTGAGGTGAATCATAATTGTAAAAAAATCCATCTTTGTAACTAATAATGCCACATTTTTAGAATGATAAACTAATTTACGGGATTCCAATTTTTCTTTAGTCTTGGCCTTCCTCCATTACACCAAAAATCGATACAGTCCTGTTGAGAGCAGGGACAGCCAAGAAATCCAAAGATCTCCTTATAAAATGCCAAAAAAAAACAGATTTATCTGGTGTATTCCAATTGATCAACTGGACTTGGAAATATAGTCTTGAAAGACGTTTCGCTAGTCCTCAGGGAATGGCTTTCTTAATAGAATGACTTGTACAAGGGGGAATTTGTGGCAACATGATGTACCTGGAAAAATCCCAATTGCATTTTATCAGAGCCAGGTGGTTAAGGGTGTGATTAGATAGTGGGCAAGAGGTTGTCTTTAGAACGCCCAGAGTAAGGTGTTAAAAACAGCATCTGTTTTTAAACCCTTACTCTGGGCGTTCTAAAAAATTTGTTCCACCTCTAAAAAAACTTATTCTTGTCGAGGGTTTCTATGAGGGCCAAGAATGCTCCGTATCACTATGAGGCAGCATTAAAGAGGGAATTTCCCATCATGCATTCACATGATTTGGCATGAACACTGTCTCCATTCTAGTCTACAAAACAGACCTAGCAGAAGATATTTCAGATTGGATATCTAAAGATAAACAAATTTTTTCTCAGTATTATGTCCTTTAACCTGTTACCTTAAATGGAAATGTGCAGAAAGTGCTTGCAATAAACTTTCATTTTTGTTGTGCAAATTTGAAAGGTCTTTTTACTTATGTGCGTCCTGCCACGTGATGGCGGCAACTAAAGATTACTTATGTTTACATAGTAACTCTTTAGTTGCCGCATCCATACATTCTTTCTGTGTAGTGATGTGTCCAAGTTGGGGTTTTCCTGGCTATGCAGTGCTCTGGGGGCAATAGAGAAATAATTTCCCTTCAGTACAGCACAGAATAACCGTGATTTTGCATTTCTAAGCATATTTCTATTTTTAATACTTATATGTGTAGTGATATATTTTAGTGATCAGATGATCTCATTATTGGGGGATGCTTATAATAAATGTAAGTAGCAGGGCTGCACTAATTACAAACCTGGTTGTATTTACACTGCATGTTTTCAATATACACCACTATCCTATACATTCCCTATCTGCTCTCTGCTGTTTGAGACAGCTGTCGGGAATGGTGAAACTAGCAGTGCAACTACATAGGCACTTGGGTTAGTTACTATCTTGCAGGCTGTTTTGGAAAGGAAAGCATTACAGGCTCTGAAAAACCACTATTATTTATCATTATCTGTTTATCAACATATAGTGTGCAGTTTATAGACTGCTATACAACAACACCATAAGATGAATCCCAGGAGCTTCCACATCATTTCTGCAGCCAAATAAATAACCGCCATCTATTTGCTTGCAAATCTCTAACTAAATACAAAGGCAAGACCTGCTAGTTTGACTGCTGATTAGAAAACTGAGCTTGCTCTGACGATTTCATGCTGTTTTATAGTGTCTCATAAACTACCCCCCCAAAATCTGATTGGTCTAGATACAATCTTAATCTGATTGGATCTTGGATGTTGAACCAATCAGTATTGGGGGTTGGGTATAGGAGTCACTACCAAAATTAGTGGAATGTTTCAAGCAAGGAGAGCATGTCAGGAAAGTGTGCTTAGATATAAGCACTGCAAGCCATTTGCTGTATGTCTAGTGTACCTGACTGGAAAAGCTCAATGAGCTGGCTTTAGCCATAGTGGTTTTCCATTTATTCTTGTTTATTGTGCTGTTTTTGTTGACATGCATCAATTAGTGTGAGATCTGATTAAACTCCTGAATACAGCATTGATGAAATATTCTCATTCCGACCTGGTTATTTGGAGGACCCATGGGAAGGCATTCAGTGAAAATAAGGCTGTTACACAAGTGAAAAAGGAATTGCATCAATATCAATCATTTTTTTAAATGCACTGAACTTGAAACATGGTTTTGTTTCTCTTGATCAAACACCGTACAACAGATTTGACCAACACTACTGCAGATGTTATTGGACCAGCATTTTCCCAGAAACAATCTCCCACCAGTAGAAGAAAATAAGAATGGATTGTGGGAGTTACTTATTAGAATAGAGAAACAAAATCTTATTTCACTTTTTTATAATGTCCTGTAAAATTGCACAAGTCTCTCTATACTCATGTTTAAACAAACAGGCATCTGTAAACTGCTTAAAGAATAACATTTACTAAGGGACCAAGTAAGTTAGGGAGAGTTTTCACCACAGCTAACTTACTCATCATGCAAATAAGGGAAGGAGAGACTTCTGGGTAATTTCCCAGCTGGTGGTTAAAAATGGGAGGGGTTGACAGCTAATAAGTACTAATGTGCCCACCGGGCAAAATGGAGGGTGGAGTCTCAAGATATGCAGATTCAGCAAGTACTTCAAAGAATTTAGAACTTTGCAAGGTGATTACAATGGTTGTGGTATAAATTCAGACATAATAACCAGTTAATTTTATAGCAAATTAAGAAGCCTTTCACTGGAATGCTAATTGTTTTTTGGGTGAAGATTTAGGGCACCCCAAACTAATATTGAGCCCCATACTACCCCCACTGTATAGTGTTAAAAAATCCTTATCTTACAACTCTGATCCATATGGTTGTCCTGCAGTGTCCAGCAAAGTCACGAGTAGGAGCTGTCTTCCTGTAAATAGGTTTCTGCCTCTTCTCTTGCCTCCAGGAGATATTGCAGGCAGCCGATTCCCCCCCTCCCTCCATCTAGATCCAATGCGCTGCACTGTTCATGTTCCATTTAATCCTCCAGGTGTAGGGATCCCTTGGCTGTTTCAATATACGGCAGCCGGAAGTTGCATTGGAGGTTTCTCTATCTTTTTTAAGAAACAGACCATACATTTTGGGGTTGGGAGGGGGAGAACTACAGTACATTATATAAAAATACAGATTTTAGGGTGGACTTACCCTTTAAACCAGGGCACCCAGTGCTCTCGCTAGCATCTCCCTGTCAGATTTTACTTACTGTGTTGGAACTGCTCTCATTGTTCTGCTTTTGTAATTTGTAACATTGTAGTGAGTAGAGAGCCTGAACTCAGTTCCCTCTACTTGGATACAATGTTGCGAATGAACTGAAGGTGAAGGAAGGAGGGGAGAGGATGAGCTCAGCTAATAGTACTGAGGAGAACAATTCTAAAATGGCAGGTAAAAGCTGCTGCAAACCTTTAAACAGTGGCCTCTGTGACTAGCAAACATTAAAGGGCATGTCCACCCCCAAAACTATTTTTTGCTATTGTGTAGAGAGCGCTATCCTGTGTACTTTTGCCATATACTTTCATTATTTTTTTGGAACAGTTATCAAGTTATTTTCATTTTTGTGTTTCTTATGGGTGTAGTAATTGATTTCTCTCCTCCTATAGTGGGCAGTGTGCTTGTAGTCTATGGAGATATGTCCACCAATCAGAAGGGTTTTGCATAATAGTTAAAATAGCCCTTTCTCCATTTATTAATTAAACATGCAGAATCTAAGCAACTGATTTGCAAGTGCCACCTGGGATTCTGTGATTTTACATTAACCCATTCCCTCCTTCTATAGTCATCAAAACTACATGATCTGATATTGTTGTGTGCAAGTAGCATGTTGATGTCAGATTGAATCAGTTTATCAATGGTATATATATATATATATATATATATATACACAGAAATACAAAGGCACTCACAGGTCTGAAACTTTTGAATGCCGCCCAGGCATTTCCTTGCTTGGAATGGAGTGCTGATCGCTGCTGTTTGCTCTATAGTAAGACACAACAGTTGTTACAAGCAGAGTTGCATTTATTGCAGACTGGTTAGTTTTACACTTGAATTTATTCAGAATCAGCTTTGCTGCATGTGTTTCTGATATCCCTTTAATTACCATGTTGCTCTCTAGACTGGTTTGCAATCATCTCTCTCCGTTCACTTACTGGAGATTATTACTGGTAAAATATTGGAATCAGATATTCCAACACATCAATAGCTCTGTTACTCAGACCTCCTGTTGAGCATTTAGTTGGGATAACAAATCATACTTTTACTGGATTTATTTTAAATCTTATATTCTGAGAACTAAATTGAGAACCATCTGAACTAAGGGCTGCCCATTTAAGCTACCCAGCCAGGATCACTCAATAAGCTTACATCCCAGTGCATGCCTCAGAACAAAGCTATAACATCTCAGATGAAACGCAAAACTGAAACTAGCTCTCCTTGCTTAATGTTCACTATTTGTAGTGACTCCTATACCCACCCCCAATATCTGATTGGTCCAACATCCAAGATCCAATCAGATTTAAGATTGTATCTAGACCAATCAGATTTTGGGGGTATGTTTATGAGACACTATAAAACAGCATGAAATCGTCAGAGCAGCTCAGTTTCTAATCAGCAGTCAAACTAGCAGGTCTTGCCTTTGTATTTAGGTTAGAGATTTGCAAATAGATGGCTGGTTATTTATTTGGGCTGCAGAAATGAATGTTGCGAAGCTCCTGGGATTCGTATCTATGGTGTTGTTGTATAGCAGTCTATAAACTGCACATATATGTTGGTAAAACAGATAAATGATAATAATAGTGTTTTTATTGCAGAGCCTGTAATTGCTTTCCTTTAGCCAAACAGCCTGCAAGATAGTAACTAACCCAAGTGCCTATGTAGTTGTACTGCTAGTTTCACCATTCCCTGACAAGCTGTCTCAAACAGCAGAGAGCAGATAGGGAATGTATAGGATAGTGGTTGTATATTGAAAACATGCAGTGTAAATACAACCAGGTTGTAATTAGTGCAGCCCTGCTACTTACATTTATTATAAGCATCCCCCAATAATGAGATCATCTGATCACTAAATATATATCCACTTACAATATAAGATTATTATAAAATAGAAATATGCTTAGAAATGCAAAATCACGGTTTATTCCTGTGCTGTGCTGAGCAGGGAAATTATTTCTCTATTGCCCCAGAGCACTGCATAGCCAGGAAAACCCAACTTGGACACATTACACACACAGAAAATGAATGGCGGCAACTAAAGAGTTACTATGTAACATAACGTAACTCTTTAGTTGCCGCCATTCACGTGGCAGGACGCACATAAGTAAAAAGACCTTTCAAATGTTGCAACAAAAATGAAAGTTTATTGCAAGCACTTTCTGCACATTTCCTTTAAGGTAACAGGTATAAAAGGACATCAATACTGAGAAAAAATTGTTATCTTTAGATATCCAATCTGAAATATCTTCTGCTAGGTGTAGTTTTGCTATAACTAGAATGGAGACAGTGTTCATGCAAATCATGTGAATTGCATGATGGGAAATTCCCTCTTTTAATGCTGCCTCATAGTGATAACTGTATACAAAAGCAAGAAAACCTAGCAATGGATATATAACACGGGCACACTCCTTAAGTATTAAAATATGTAAAAGCTCCTTTATTAAACATGCATGGAGATACAGAGATACAATGTCTTATACATTAAGTATAAAGGGAAACAAAAAAGAAATATAAGAACACATCCCATATAGAGTAACCAGTGAATGACTGGATGTAGACAATCATAGTTAGCAGATATACCGGTATATCATTATAGGACCACTGTTGTATACTGAGAAATATTCCAGATGTATATTTCTCTAGTGCATGTATAGAACCAGTGTCCTAGAGTCACACAAATAGACTACCAAGGTAAATTAACAGGTACATCAAATGAGTATAACAGAGGTTCATAGATATCTAAATATGTAGGTGACATTCAAATATATTAAGCCATAGCGGATAGGTAACTTAGTTATGTCCCAATAATCCATCATGGATGCATATGAACCCAATAACTCTGTGGCAGATATCACACAAACCTCAGAACATAGTTAATAATATAAAATGATACTACACCAGTATAGATCATAGTCGGTACTTCATGGGAGCAAGTTAAAACATGAACTGGACGCGTTTCGTCTCCACACACAGAGACTTCGTCAACAGCAAATTCAACATTCACCTTGTCTGCCTTATATACCCACTTCAAGTAGGTAAGGAACGCACTTAATTAGTGGCCATGTGGCGTCGCATACAGCCGACGTCATCAGTATGCAGTCAGAGTCTAACTCCACTTCCGTATTGAGCCACTCGGACTCCTTTTGGGTAATTAATCAATAAAGCGCGTGTCAGCTTGAAGCGCATCTCAGAAACCAGATGAGTGTCAATCCGGAATACATCGCCAGCAGAGAGGCTATAAATACAAATATGGTGACCATCAGCCATGTATTATATAAGCTCATCGGAGGGTTCATTCCAATACAATTTGTAAAATCCATCAGTAGAGGTGCAAACTCTTATATGGTCATACAGTATATCCAGAAGTCATAGGAGAGGGAGGAGGGAGGTTCGCTACAGTGTAACATAGTCAAGCCAGGAAAATATTCCAATTCAATCTATTACTGGATACATATATTAATGAATGCTGATTTAAGTCTGGGTGTTCCAGAACTGTCACGACGTAACTTTGTCTGGATCGTTCATCAATCGTCCTTTGAATGGAGAGGGGAGAGAGAGATTGCTTTACTTTTGCTCAGGTCAGACTTGGGTTTAAGCTGATCTCATTCATCTTTCAAGACTTCCATAAAAGCTCCAATTTAATTTAAGGTTTAAATAGCAATAGTAAGTAATAGCTTAGGGACCTGGGAAATAGTCTTGGGAACACATACAAATAACCAAAAATCTAAGTTTCTTCATGTGCAAGTTATTTTTAAGTTTGTGCATCACATATTCAAAAAAAATTGAACATTTAAAATCAAGGGCTTGTGTATTTGCTTAATGCATTGTACTTATAGCCTCTCTGTTGGTGATGTACTCCGGGCTGACACGCATTTGTTTTCAGAGATGCGCTTCAAGCTGACACGCGCTCTATTGATTAATTACCCAGGAGGAGCCCGAGTGGCTCAATACGGAAGTGGAGTTAGACTCCGATTGCATATTGATGACGTCGGCTGTATGCGACGCGACGTGGCCACTAATCAAGTGCGTTCCTTACCTACTTGAAGTGGGTATATAAGGCAGACAAGGTGAATGCTGTAACTGCTGTTGACAAAGTCTCTATGTGTGTGGAGACGAAACGCTTCCAGTTCATGTTTTAACTTGCTCCCATGAAGTACCGACCATGATCTATACTGGTGCAGTATCACTTTATATTATTACTATGTTCTGAGGTTTGTGTGTTATCTGCCACAGAGTTATCTAGGTTGATATGCATCCAGGATGGAATACTGGGACATAACTAAATTACCTATCTGCTATGGCTAATATATTTGAATGTCACCCACATGCTTAGATATCTGTGAACCTCTGTTATACTCGTTTGATGTACCTGTTCATTTAATTAGGTAGTCTATTTGTGTGACTCTAGGACACTGGTTTTATATATACACCAGAGAAATATACATCTGGGATATTTCTCAGTATATAACAGTGGTCCTATAATGATATACCGGTATATCTGCAAACTATGATTGTCTATATCCAGTCATTTACTGGTTACTATATATGGGATGTGTTTTTATTTTCCCTTCTTGTTTCTCTTTATACCTAATATATAAGACATTGTATCTTTGTATCTCCATGCATGTTTAATAAAGGAGCTTTTACATATTTTGATACTAAAGGAGTGTGCCCATGCTATATATCCATTGCTAGGTTTTCTTGTTTTGTATATGTTAATTTTTGATGGATGGAGCACCTTCAAGACAATATATATATAGCTCTGACTGATGGATCTATCTCACTAGTGCCCCTGTGATATCCCCACTATATCTATTTAAAGAGCCCTGTGAGCATGTGCATGTCCAATTAGCCATTTAAATATCTCAACACTAATATGGAAGTCCCTGATAAAACCTAGAAATCTGTTTGTTACCCTGCATCTCATTTTCCAGCCAGCATGGACAGGCCAGCAGGAACAATACAAAATAGTCAGATGATTTTACTGCCATGTTTTACATCCTTTTAGGTCACAGGTACAGATGAACAGGAGTTCCGGTCAAATCCGGTCCGGTTTTGAAAATGGACACAACCGGCAGTCGCGTCTGTGATTGGCTGAGCGGCAGCCAATCACGGACGCGGCTGCCGGTCCCGCCCCTCTGCTTGCATTTTCTCGCAAGCAGAGGGCCTGGCAGTGCGGCAGAGGAAAGAGGGAAGGTAAGTAAAGTTTGGGGCACTTTCTAATAATAAAAATATAGCGGTTGGGGCTGGGGGGACAGGGGGAATATTATATAAAAATTTTTTTGGAAGGGTGGACATACCCTTTAATTAGAATTTTCTAAAATGCATCCATGGATTTCTATTATTAATAACATTTCAATAACTTCTGTGGCGAATAAACCGAAATTTAAAAAGATAATGATCATATATTCATAGATAAGACTGTTTTTCAGTGAAAGTCCTTGAGATGGGGGTGCCATGGTAAGTCATGATTCAAACAACTACAGTTGGCAAAGGTCCTGTTTACTCTGCGCAGTCCTAGTAGAGACTGATGTTCGGGCATTTTGTATATTCTCTTCGCCCACCTCGCCGCTTTTGTATGGAAGGTCCTCTATCCGCACAGTACTCATCAGTTTGTAACCACAAAGCTTTACGGTTATAGGAAAAACACTACTGAATCAAGCAGTAGGGTCATCAGTCACCCTCGGCTTATACTCGTCAAATCCAGTTTTTACGAATCTTTTAGTAAACGAGTGTAACCTTGGTACTTATTATTATGGGGTGACTCCATGGTTCAGGGGGACAGTGAGTGTTATATTTGGGCGTCCGTCGTGATGACTCGAATATATACGGTAACTGAACACGAAAAGTACATCATGGTGAAAATTAAAAAAGAAACCCCACCACACCAGTGGCACTGGGATGGGTCCTCCGGGTCCTTTAAAATAATACTGCAAAATCCAAAACCCTGTTTAATATTAGAAGAACATGCGATAAGTATAAATACTTGTTATGTATGCCATCATAGCAATATACCTAACAGGGCTAATTGCATAAGACTATTGTTATCATATACCCAAAAATAACCCCATCCCTTGCGATAAGATGCCCCCGGCCCCCATCCCCGCTCACCATTCCCCCTGAACCTCTCAAATCCCCCCAGACAACCTGCAAGCTCCCATCAAAATCTTGCCCCCACCCATGTAAATGCCATGTTGATGACAGGGTTTTGGCTGAAGACAGTAGAATGTCTTTAAATAGTACATATGGGTCCCTACCTAGATTTCAGCTCAAACTGCATCTAAACATTAATAATCCCCTTTGTTTCCATTTGAAGTATCAATACATATCTTGTAAGCCCTCTACTTTAGACGTAAGGGACTTGATTAAATCTGCTTGATTAAGAAGAAAAACGTTATAGGATTCTGTTTTTATACCTGTTTTTGAATGAAATGTAATTCTAGAGGTTTTTGGAGGACATTTAAGCTTTCTGTCTTTTCTTGTTGAATGAGACACTATTTCTTTCTTTTGGCAGAAGAGGAAGTTCTGATCATTGTGATGATGGGGGCTTTTTTTTTTTATTTTGGGGATAACGAATTAACCCAGACGTCATTTTTTTGTTCCTGTTTCTCTACGCACATTAGTCCTTGGGTTCAAGACTTCCAGGCCATGACTGAATACAGCACATGAGCAGGTACTCAGCTGCTTTCAGCGCAGCGACCCAGAACTTCCAGCCAAGAAATGTCCTCCGGGGACCCGTCACTGAAGGAGAGGGCGGGGCCTCGCATAGGCTCCAGGTTATATAGGGTGGGCCCAACTCGTTAACTGAGGGTTTTAACTGGGGTTTAACTGGGGTTTTCCTTTTAATGGGAATGACATATGATGCAAATATGCATCAGTGTTTACTATAAACAATCATCAATTTTTTTTTTCTTTTTGAAGCAGCATTGACACATTCCCCAAATAATTGAAATAGCAATGAGCCACACAAAGGGAATTTACTGAGAGTCACAATCCCTACTAATCATCTTGTCTCCACTTATGCATTAAGTCTACAGTGCCTCATATCATAACCCCCAACCATTCTGGTTTGATGAACAAATGGACACCCATAGACTGGGTCCCAAGTATTATCTGTATTCTATCTACCGCCCCCCACAAAGAGCACAGGCACTCACTCTGCGCCAGCACAGAAGAGCCTGTTATTCTGGTCAGAATTTAGCTGTGCATCTGCTACTTAAAGGAGAACTAAAGTCTCCAGACAACATTGTCACAATAGACAGAGCACATTCAAAAACATATAACAAACTGTGTCTCGCCTCTCCCTTTGCTGTGGCCCTTGGGTGATTTATGAAAATAACCTGTGAGTACTAGAGGTCAGCTCCCACAATCCACCTTAGCTGGGTAAACCCCCAGCTATGTGTCTGCGTATGGGCACATGCTCTGTAGTGCTCTACAAATCAATCTGATTTTTTTTCCAAACAAATTTCAATGCTCCACTGCCCTGTAATCCTTTACTTTTCATACAAAAAGAAAAGTAATCTTTGCAGTGTATTTCATAGATAGCATGGATGTAAGAAACAGAATACTAATATTTCAGAAAAAATAAAAGTAGGTCTGGGGAATAGAACCTGCAACTTGTACATTTACTCTGTCTTGTTAAAAGCAAAGCTTTTACCTCTGGCTAACAGACATAGTATTTAGATCCATGCTACATGGAACATAATGCTACTAGGAACATAATGGAAACAAAAAATAAAGATGTTTGGGGGTTCGAACTTGTGACCTTTTAAACTGTGTGTTTTTAAACCTGGCATCTTACCAGGTGAGCCACCAAATAAGCTGAAGGAAGAGGTACATTTAAAAACGTTATCCTTTGCTTGGAACATGATAGAAACAAAAAAAGGGAAGACTAGGGTATTGAACTTGTGGCCTTCTGAACTGTTTTTCTAAAGCTGGTGCCTTACCCGGTGTGCTAACACTGAACAAGCAAAGAAAACGCATTTGGAAACCTAATCTTTTACCAGAAAAAGAATAATAAAAAAAAATGGCATATGGAAGTCCCTGATAAGGCTTTGAAAGCTGCTTGTTACCCTGCAGTTT
>JAACNH010004048.1:0-25795 GCA_019447015.1 Hymenochirus boettgeri | reverse complement strand
TGGCTTTATATCAAGGTGTTCTGCCTTCTGGTTCAGTGTTGTTCTGTTGTCCTTTAAGTATATTTATAGGACTGACTCTTCATTAACATCAACTTGATCTTTACAGTTGTTGGTGCCCAAAGCGAAAGGCCATATACTGTATATTTTTAGTTTGGTGCATAGGGCCATATTTATAAACCCGCGGTATTGCTTTTTAGCGATACCCCGGGTTAATTAATTTCCGATTGCGGTCGTAAATGTCCGATCGTGACCATACATTTACGACTGAACATTCGTTAATTAACAAACGTTCGATCGTAGAATACCATGCGGTAGTAAACTATCGCAATGGTATTTTATGGGGATCGTAAATTTACGTTCGGTATCAGAAATTTACGATCGATATCATTAAACCAATAGTAGTAACCAATGATAGTAAATTTATGCTGCCGATCATTAAAGTCACACTATCGCTAAAAAGCAATATCCCGTGGCTTTATAAATATGGTCCATAATTGCTTGGCCCCCTTTTTGCCGTGGCCGTGTCTGCTGCTTTCATAGCAAATTAAGAATCATTGAGGAACAGAATTTATTTCAATCCTGTCAACCCATGAGACAGTGCATCTAAACATAAGTGCATCACCCTCTATTACATAAGCTCTCAGAGATGTGCAATGAGCAGCATTGTTTGATTTGCCTCAGTAAACATAACGGACTGTCAGGCTGGGGGAATCCACCACTGAGAGATGCTACAGACAAAAATAGCTGTAGCATTCTTGAAAAGATTACTGAAATTGAATGGATGAAACAGGTTACAGCAGACAATGGCTGAGTTCATATGTGGCTGTTTTGTTGATGCTAAACAATACTTTCTACATTCTTTGCTATCTGGGGTTTACCTGCCATTTACAGAAAAGAACGAAAACCATTTGTGGTCTTAGGGGAAGTAAAATCAAGACACAGGAAAGATAAAAATGACCTTAAAGGTTGTCAACCTGGTTGGCATAGTCTTTATTATAAATCTTATAATTACTATAGTTCTCCTTTAATACAGGGAAGGTGTAGTTGACCAAGGGTTAATATGTGCATGTTTACAATAAAAGAATGCATAGTACAAATATATTTCTGAATTATGCATGTCTGCCATTTCTGCACTTAAGTACACAAGGGTTTGATGTTTTTCACAGTAGAATGACCCAAACAACATGCACATCAGCAGGAGGCTGCTTTAATAGTCTATTCATGTTTTACATCACATTTTTTTGCTAACATGGTTCTATGGTAGGAAAAAAATCAAAGTGCAGCATAGGGAAAGGTAAATATAAGAAGTTTTTGAGGTTGGGGAATATAGGCTATAAGGCAATATTTCACAATTAAACAGAAATCTACACTATATGCCCATTCCAGCTTGATTACTAGTAGAGATGGAATCCGGGTCTGTCTCGGACCTAGATCCAATACGGAACCCCCTGGATGGATCATTCGGACTTCAGAGCCTATTTTTTATATTTACCAAATGTTCAAGGATTATTGAAAATAGCCTTGAACGTTCGATAATCCTCAAAAATACGCTCGGAAACTTGAAAATGGGCTCCGAAGTCACGAAAGTATGTTCCGTGTTCAGATTTTTGGATCTATGGGATTTTCCAGAGATCCATAAATCTGAAAACGGAATGAAACTTGACAGTTCGGCCATCTCTGAGTACTAGTAATACTGTACGTTTTGACTTCCAATTTGTCAGTAAGAAGATATCCAGCAGAATACTTTGAAGGGCTTCCTGATCAAAAAAAAAACCTAATCAATCAAAACTCACCCTCGAATTAATGATCCTGTGCAACACAATCTATAGAAATACTGTACTTTTCATGAAGAATTGGGGGCTCTCAGTTTGGTGCAGATTAAACAGAGCAACTTGAGAAAATCTATAGCAAGAGTGAGGAATTACATTGCTAGGTCCTCACTTATGGGTTTGCTCTAGAGGTCCCCATACCAAGCTGTTAAAGTAAGTCCCGTAGTGCTGTTCCAGCCCTGCACCCTACCACAGTCCAGGACTGTTCCTGGAATAGTCAATGGGAAGAAACAATCCTTGCAAAGTGTGAAACTTTATTTTGTTAGTTGTTTTCTGATATGCGGTGGATATAGGATTACAACCGTGGAGTGCCTTAAAGGATATTTGTTAGAAAGAATGGCCTCTTTAAAATATGTTGATATATCATACTTTGTCCTATGAATTCATTACTGTATGCCTGCTATGCTTTTGGATGCCTCGTGGAAACTGAGCAATTTAAAAACCTGTACTGAGCCTGTACTGAGCCTGGGCGTGCTCAGAAGAGGCAAACAGGGGATTAACATTCAGTCATTGGCTGTGATGTCAATTGTCAAATCCATAACTGACATTGTGCAGGATTTCAGGTTAGACTTATATATTTTAAATTTCAAACTATTACAATTTAGGATTTTGGTGGGTGACTTACCTGTATGTAAGTTTTCATTTTGGGTCTGGACTTGCCCTTTAATATACAGAGGTAAGAGGGTTCGCACTTATACTAATGGTCAATCTGGGTGAAGATTTATCGATCCCAATCGTGAAACTGGACCAGTGGACGCAGAGGAGACTGGGCGTGAGAAGGACGGGTGGCTGATCATACTGGGAAAAGGGCCATTCTCTGTTAAGCTGGTGAGTGGAAATGTGAAGTTTCCAGAGTGTGCAAAAGTACAACCGATAATCAGTGAGTAAGAACCTTCTCAGCTGAAGGTATTGAGGTGAGAGGCTTGGCCCATACATTTGTTTCACACAAGGGTTGTTTAAAGTCAATTTGTTTAAAAAATGCGCAGAACTCTATTTCGTTTCCCTGGCATTCTGTATTGAGGCATCTGCTGAGATGCAACCAATCGGAGACCTCAGGGTCCTCAAAAAATCCTGTTAAAAAATTTATTTTGAAGGTGGGCTTGCCCTTTCAAATTCTAGGTTTTGAAGGCTGTAATGAATAAGTATTTGTTGGTGCAAATAATGACATTTTATGTTATTCCTTTTAATTGGGTAGTGTATTGGGGGTGGGCATTTTTATTATATCACTTATTCTGGAAAAATAGACATAGATCTTTACAATCTTTTGGCAGCAAGGTTTAAAGTTGATACCTTTGGAAAAAGATAAAACTAATGATACCATGAATGTTGATTCTATCACACATACAGTATACCCCTCAGCAGGAAAGATTAACTGGTTTCCTTTCTATTTTCATTTTACTTTTCTATTTCCCATGGATTCTTTGGTCTATATCCTCTATGGACCCTTCTGCTCAACCAATACAGTCCACAAAATGCCTTTACAATCTTCGCTACAAAATAATCCAACTAAAGTGGGAGATGGGATCCGCTGTCATTGCAAGATTTCACTATTGTTACTCAGCCAACAAACAAGTTAAATTACCGTCCCAAACCAGAGATGACCTTCATGTCAATGCCTCTTTCAGGATCATTCACTGTTACATGTGTCTCTTCCTATCAGCCCCATGCAGGATAAAAAAACATTTTGACAATTATTTTTCCTCACTTGGAGAATTAAAGGGACACTATACTGAAAAAATGACTTTAGCTCATCTTAATCTATAACTGAATACATGTAAGTAGCACTTACTCTGATTTGTGTGTATTGCTGCATGACTTCAATCTAGCACACATTTTGTTTAGCAGCAGTATCCCCTCTCCCTCTTTAAACCACTCCCAGCTTCCCAGCCACCACTGTATCATTTTTTTTGTTGATCTGCCTATTTCTTTAGATATCCTATCTAAAACTTCTTATATTTCAGCTGTCAATCAAGTTCCTTGCTCTCAAAAACTATTCTTCTGTGAGTAGCTTTACTGTAGCTGGAATGGTGACAGAGTTTTGACAGTTGGAATGCTGTATGTGTGCAGGCTTGACGGTTGGTTTGTGGGAAAAAAGTCAGGTCAGATGGAAGTGGTTAAAAAAGGGAGGGGGGATACTGCTACTAAACAAAATGTGTGCTGGATTGAAGGCATGCAGCAACACACACAAATCAGTAAGTGCTACTTACATGTATTCAATTATAGATTAAGATAAGAAAAGTCATTTTTTCAGTAAATCAGTAATAGATAACAGTGAGTCCATATGTAACAGTCAAAAACATCAACAGGGTGAGTGAATACAGAGGGCCTTGCTCCTCCTTCCTTCCCCTTTCCCATAATGCAGTTATTACTTTACAACAATTACAGCATTCCATGAACTCTGGTGCCATTTAACAGGCTTATAACAAATTTGTTACATTCACACTAAATAATAGCACTTAAGGTAATGCACAATTTATTGCATCACTTGCACTTCACTGTTTTTAGAATTGTTTGTTAAGGTGCAGGCACTGTAAATGCAGTGAAGAATCCATGCAAACCTGATATTGGCTAGTGTGGGGTTTCCCTGATTTGAGCTATAACACCCTTTATTAAATCCCCCAACTATTATCCTTAATCCTATAAATTTATATTTAATTACTGTACAATGAATTGTAACACACACTTTTATATTTTATTTTTATTTAAAGTCAATGAGTAACAGAAATATTTAGCATCAGATCAAAGGACCTTTGTGGTGCCTCATTTCCAATGCTTTCTGATTTCCATTAGGATGTGATGTGCTTAGTGATGAATAAGTAATAAAGAATAAAACTAATTAATTATAATTGCAATTCTTTGGATTGGAAACAATTGTGTTTCTATAATTACTTCTAGAACTTTCTACTTTCTCCTTTCTGATCCCACCCATGTCTTATTGAAGTTTAAATAAACCCTTATAGTGATCTCTAGTAAGCCAAGAACAAATTAAGGGAGATTCAATAAAAGTTTAAAATGGTGCTAATTTTGCCCCGACCAATCAGATCTTATTTAACATTTAAAAGCTAACATCTGATTGGTTGGGGCAAAATTAGCACCATTTTAAATGATAAGAACTTTTTTTGAATAATCCTGTAAATGTTTTTACCTAGAACAGCCCTCCCCTTGTTCCATGCTACTGCCTCTCCCTTTTCCTGTTGTTACTCTGTTCCTAACCTTGTAGCAATTATACAGCTCATCAGAGGGGACATGGTTAAGCAGCTCACCTCTCCGAAAGCCAAGTTACTGTTGGGGTTTGTTCACAGTATGTTTGTGTTCGAGTGTTGTAACACAAAGCATATAGCATGCGATAAATGCAGTCATTCAGTTTTCTATACAATTGGGATAATGCACAGCTGCATGCACCAATAGACCCCGGTAGACGTCAATGGGACTGTGGAGAAAATCACACAATAACACTTTTTACACCATTTCTGTGCAATGCTTGAAAGATAAGAGACAACAGACAGAATATATGGCTACACACGGTCCCAAATGTTCTCCTTTTATAAAGTATAGGGAGATAGTTTGGGACTGCCAAACGCCCTACAACTGCGGGCGGCTCACTATAACTTAGTACAGGGGGGGCGATCGTGACCAAGGGAACTTTTTGGTGATTGTTTGTTGTTGTTAGGAATGATCGTTTACACTGTAATGTTCAATTCTGTCTGATACAAAAAAAGCATCCCTTTATGGTTAATGTGTGTACCCAGCTCAATTCCTGCAGGCAGATTACTCCAGATAAATCTCCCCCATCCTAATTCAATACACAAAGTAAAAAATTAAATAGTCGCACAAAAATATGCACAAATTGCATACTGAATTCCTTGAGCCGGCTGCACAAATGTCTTTCTCAGCCAAAGCAGTAAAAGAGTTATAAATTCACACTAACTAATATTTAATCGGTTAGCATGACTTTAACTCCTCCATATCCGCTGCACCCCTGGATAAATAAGCCTTATAGTCTTAGGTAGAGCTAAATATATACATATAGAGTAATTAAGTGTAAAAGGATATGCTTTTCTTTAGCCGTAACTCTACACCTGATATACTATATTGTCATCAATGAATGTACTATCTTTAATATACAGTTCCTACTACAATATTATAAATTCTCAAACTTATAATTTTTGTTGTTATTGCTTTGGTTGAAATGGTTATTACTTGGAACTGAAGTGGTTTACCATATGGTTGAAAATATCCTGTACTGTAGCTTCAAGTCTGGAATTGATTTTACCCCAAAGAAATATATACAGTATACATTACTTCTGACACTCAATATTTGCTGCTGTTTCTGTAACCCAAGTGTACACACATATTATCTGTGCATGAGAAAAAAGTGTGTGCACTTTTTTTAAAGGAATAGTTCACTTGAAAACTCTAAAATATAACACACTATCTATTAAAAATTGCCACAAATAAAAAAAAAAACATTCAATGAACCAAAGGTATTCATTTCATCTGTTAATAAAATCTAGTTTTACAACCTCTATAATGAGAACTGAGTTGAACCTATTGGCCTGGCCCTTCATAACAGTTAAAGTTCCACATGTGGCCCCCTGAAAATATTAATTGGCCACCTCTGCTTCATGTATTGATTGAGGACCGGGAGGTTAAGGAGCTATGCCTTACTATGCCTTACCTTCTGTTCTTCAATCAATTGACCAGAAGCCACGGATGAAGATAGAAGATATTTGATAAATTGTCCAGCAATGGAACTTACCTTTTTGGTGCCCTCACTGCTCTGTCTGGGCAGGTAGGGAGAGCACCATCGAGGATACCTAGAAAGTAAGTTTTCAAACTATCAACTGTATCCCTAGGGGTGAGAACCTAGCGTTTCAGGTCCTCAAAGTGGATCCAGCATTAGAAAAGGTAGCTTTCACTTTACTTCTTCTTAAAGGAATCATTTTGTAATTAAAGGGTCACTTATACTCACTCAAACAACTTTACATTATCTGAAACTACAATTTGAGAGAAGTCAAATTGTGGTACTCGCATATTTATCTGTGCTTGCTTTGTTGTTAAATTATTAATGTTTAGTGAGTGCTAATTACCCACTGTCATCTTGTAGTGTCTGAGACATTTATAAGTTCTGCACAACCTCACTATGGACACTACTCTGTTGACACATCTCCCCCTCCCTCCCCCTGCCTTCTTTTCTCTGCTGATTCTGCTGAAGGGGAAGTTCAGTGCAAATACATTTGCTTTACAGAAAAAAGAGCAGTATTTTTTCATCTCAATGACCTTAAAGGGCATGTTCACCCCCAAAACTATAACCCCGCCACTACTGGCCCCATTGTGTAGTGTAGTTTAATCCTTACCTCACATCCCAGCTCCATATGGTTCTCCTGTAGTCCCCCCTAAAGTCCCAAAAACTGCCCACCAGGAGGATAGCAGAGTCCATATAGGACTCTGCCTCCTACCTGGCCTCCAGGAGAAGTTTGGCATGCGTACTGCAGCCCTTCTCCCCCTCCTTCCCCCTCCCTCTCCCTCCCTCTCAGGATTCCCTCCGCCTAGCGTAAAACCCTTTAGATATATGATTCCCCCTGTCCCCCAGCCCCAACCACTCCATTTTTATTCTTAGAAAGTGTCCCAAACTTTACTTACCTTCCCTCTTTCCCCCGCAATGAACTCCCGGCAGCTGCGTCCGTGATTGGCTGCCGCTCAGCCAATCACAGACGAGACTGCCGGTCTCGCCCCTCTGCTTGCATTTTCTCGCAAGCAGAGGGCCGGCAGCGCGGCGGAGGAAAGAGGGGAGGTAAGTAAAGCTTGGGGCACTTTCTAAGAATATAAATCGAGCGGTTGGGGCTGGGGGGACAGGGGGAATCATATATCAAATATTGTTAAGGGTGGACATACCCTTTAATCTGCCAATTCAGCATTTTGTCTGTGTATAAATAAATGCAACCGAAATACTGACTTCCTGTTTGCAGGACCCCTAGTAGAGACAGTTGTGATCTTGCCCTTGACCCAGTGCCTGGGTTGATTCAGGGGCTCAGTAGAGATTTGAGCATGTTTGACCCATCCAACAGCCAATCAGTAAAAATAACTGTAAAGGTGGCCATACATCTATGAGATTTTACTTACCCGACCGAGCGCTCACGCGATGTTCGTCGATGCTGCCGGAACCGCTTCTCCCGATCGTATATTTGACCGACATGCGATCGCAAAATCCCATTCAATATGCGATCGCATGTTGGTCGAATGTACGATCGGGAGAAGCGGTTCCGGCTGCATCGACGAACATCGCGTGAGCGCTCGGTCGGGTAAGTAAAATCTCATAGCTGTATGGCCACCTTTAGGAACATTCCAAGGATGTGGTGCATCCTGGGAAGAAGAAGGACCGTTAGAACCTGAAATGTCAGCTCCCTAATGTCAACAGCAGGGAACAACAAAGGGTATGAAACAACTGATTTTTAAAATGGGAGAGAATATGTAGAATAACTAAGAGGGCATTACACAAACTAACAATTCAACAAATATTGATAATTTCCATTGAACTGTCCCTTTAATAGTTGCAAAAAGTGTACTGGCAGACAGTCAAAGATCCTAGTAAAAGGTCAGGGATGTGACATATTATAATTTCTGCTTCTGGAGTGACAGGGTTTTCCCCATAAATACTGTAATTTCAAATGCTGACTTCTCAAAATCTACATCTCAGAATCTAAAGGTTTTTGAAACTTCCGTTTTTTTAGGGTAAAGAAAATGCAGCAATTTCTTTGCCCCTTAACCTATATAGTGTATACAAGAGCAAGGGGATATTATTGATAATTATGAATGGCAAAGAGTAACATTAATAAAACATTTAGCCTGTCTTTGTGGATATCACTAGAAATAAATTTTATGCAATCACCCAAAACATTATTGACTTTATCATTTGAAATATCATGAAAACGTACAATGTTTTGATTTCTAAAGGGACCTGAATAAATCATAATTCACAGTATGATAAAAAATTTAATATGGTTTCTCACCTCAGGGCTGTTGGTAACAGTTTGAGCTTTGAGATGATCTGTCTTTGAAATAAAAGTGTTTGGAACTAAATACAAAATGTGAATTACGCACAGTATAACTTTGCAAGGTCTTACAAGGTCATCTATATGCACAAGTGTTTAATCATAGGGGCATACTGTATTTATAAAGGTCCATAATTTCACCCAAATATTACCGCTGCACACAGCCGCTAAAATTATTATCACCATATTTATAAAGGCAATCAGTATTGCTGTGAAAATCAATACTGTGGCAATGTGCAGCGGTAATTTGAGCTCCCTTCACCGCGATAATGTACTTACAAGTACTTACAAGTATACATTGTGGCAAAGGGCTCAAATCCTGAAGTACGGAGCAGGGGTCTGGGAGGGGCTGCTGGGAAAGAATTGTGGAGCAGGTGTTCGCATTCACCAGAGGGGCACGGCTGGATGTATGCCCACCCCCCTCGCCCCCCATACGCTCGCAGGGAGGGGAAGGGAGGAGAAGGGAGGGGCCCACTGGGGGGGATGGAGGGATCCTCCAGTGGGGGCACTGAGAGTGTCTTTTGTGGCTTAGGCGGTCACCAGCTTGAACTGACAAGGGCCCTTTGGGGAATAAGGGGTCCCACACCTGAGAACTGAGAAGTGCTTGAACCAGGACCCCCTGTTGGCTCTTACAAGAGCCCCTGGGCATGTCTTCTTTCTTCCATTCAGTGACACCAGCTCCACCGAAGTGTCCAACACTGAGAAGTGCCCCTGCAGCTGCCTGGGGCAACTCCGGCGCTGGCTACTCCAACAGGGGGTCTTGGTTCGAGCTTGCTTCTCAGTGCAACAATGGAACTTGTCAGTGCCGGGGAGGGGGGTCTTGGTATGAGCTGCGGGACCCCTTATTCCCCAAAGGGCCCTTGTCAGGGCCGCAAAGGCCCTTATAAGGGCATGGGAAGGGGGGTCCCTGTTTGAGCTGCGGGACCCCCTAATCCCTAAAAGATCCCTAAACCCCCCCCAGTGGGCCCCTCCCTTCCCCTAGTAGCAAAAGAAGATTTAAGGGTCACACTCCAAAATCAACAATTTCTTTATTTAGTGACCAACATCAAAAAAACACGTTTTTGGGGGGGGTTTAGGTGCCCCCCTCCTCAGGTGATCAGCTGAGGAAGTGGGCACCTACCCCCCCCCCCATGAAACGTTGTGTTTTTTTGATGTTGGTCACTAAATAAAGAAATTATTAATTTTGGAGAGCGACCCTCAACTCTTCTTTTGCTGCTATTAGACTATTATCCATGGAAGTTGGATATAAGAGGAGTGAGCACCCACATGCTTGGATAGAGTGCATTGGGCCTTGTTTGCTACCCTTCCCCTCCCTGCGAGCCTAAGGGGCAGGGGGCTGGGAGGGGCTGCTGGGAATGGGATGTGCTCAGTTACCGCCGCTTTATAAATAGGAATGAGCGGTAACTTTCTGCCGTGTTAACTTTTCGCCGCCATTTTCTCCCTTTTATAAAACGCGATAATTCCGATTTTGCCAAAAATGTCGGGAAAAAAGGCGCCGGAAAGTTGCCAAACCTTTATAAATATGCCCCATGGTGTTATAGTACATTTTACATGTTACTAAAGAAAGTATTGCTGAACTCTAATTATGCAATTCCCATCACTTGTTTTTACAATGTATTAACAGTAACCAAACAAAAAAAGAACAAAATAATGAAAATGTTTTTAAATTATCTGTCCTGCACTATTTACAAAAAGATTTGGAAATGGTTCAGGCACAAATAGTGAGTGAATAATCCTGGCTAATCCAATAGGGTGCCATTGGTGTTGCTCTAGGTGAAAGAGCCTTCTGTTACATCTCCCTGGAATTGCTTTGTACTTTAAAAAATAACTTATAAAGCTTATTCCAGGAGGTATCTTTCTTCCAAATTATTCATTATTCACAATGTGCAAATAGTACCTAAATGTATTCAGTCGATGTTGAGCACAATAGAATCAGACCCTGGTGATGCATTATGCACCAGTAGGATACACACCTATTATAATTACAGAAAGAGTACATTAAAGAGAGAGTTAGCCATGTATACATACAAGAGTAAGTACATTTAATCTTCATAAACTGGTATTTACCATTAGTTATTCTTTGACAGAAGTGCACCTTATCACTAGACAAGGCTTGCTGTAGTTATTGGTTGTCAAACTAATGGTACCACAAATGGTAAATATGTACAAAGAGCAATTCTGATTTTATTTGCAGAGTAATATTTTCTCCTGTTGTAAGCTTATCACCTTTTTCAAAGAGTATTCTTCGAGGAACGTCTCCCAAGTTTATGTTGTGCAGGTTTGTAATGTGGTGGCATCTATTTTTCTTTAATTGTCAAGTATGCATTTTTTGGAGAAGAGTGTCATACAGGCAGCTAGAGGAGAAGATCCTTCATATCAGAATTGGTTTCACTGGGGATCCAAAGCTCATGTCTAATCTGGCTTCAAAAGTTCACAGTTTCTCTTTGAGGAATCTATTATTCTTCAGTATATGCCAAGTAAGCAGTGGAGATTGTCAGCCTAGAATTTTCCCCATGACAGGTGAATTTGTTTGGAAAATGCTTGTTAGGATCTTGTGTGGAGGCCACGGGCTCCTACTGAAACATTTTATGTGACAATGACACATTCCTATTTAAGGTCTCTATGCAATACAATGTACTAAAGCCAAGATCAAGTTATTTCCAATATTATGAGGGCAACAACCTGTTTCCCCATTAAACAGCACATTGTAAATAAAATCCTTCTCCTAATCTTTAGATTTGTTTGCTCTGCTGCACCTCCTTATTTTTCCTCTCTAGTGTCCCTATATGTTCCTGCTTGCACCCTTCAATCATCACAGAACCATTTTCTGTACAGACCCCCTCATACTGCTTCCTCTCGCCTTAAACCTTTCTCTCTTGTGGATCTGATCCTCTGGAATTCTATTCCCCTCTCTCTTTGTCAATAAACCTCAATTAGCAGGTTTAAATCTAGCCTTACATCCTACCTATCTGGTAAACAGCACAGTATATGATTGTTTTATTTGCACTGCCTAAGTCCCACCAATGCACTTCTACCCTTTTCTTTTTATCTGTATCTTACCCTCCTAACTAGATTGTAAGCTCTATGGGGCAGGGACCTCCTTTCCTCTTGTGGCAAGGCTATAGCACGTATACAGTTAGAATTATATTTATATATAAGTTATATATAAGCACAGATCTAGTTATGTATTTGCCCCCTCATACGACTTTTTTTGTGCTTTTTTATTGTCAGTGCTACAAAGTGACGCATTATAAATAAACTATACATACAGTACGCCTACATTTTTAGCTATAAAGGAGTGAGACAAATTTGTACATAAGTGAGAATAAGGGAGATGAAATGTTAAGTGGGTCCCTTGTGTTTCCAGGTGGGCCCTGGGTCTTATGTTTCCTGGTAGTCCTGCGTGAGTCTAATTTTCCAGACCAGCACCCGACCCGACCTGCAAAACCCGTACCCGCATCAGACCCGCAATATGCTTTTCTACTCGCTTCATACCTGCGACGGTGCAACCCTAACCGCAAGTTTCGGACCCCAAAACCCGACCTAAGCCGCTCTTAGTCTTTCTTCCTAAAATTTGTACAGGGAAGTTAAAAAAGTCTAAAGGTTAAAATAAATATTTTATTCATAACAGAAAATGTTCATAGAAACAAACCTACCATATCACTAAAATATATAGCTGGTGTCTTCAACTTGCAGACATCCAAATGTTTTAAAACTACAACTCACAGCATTCCCTGTATGTCTTCTGATATTGTGAGTGCTGTAGTGGAATGCTGGGAGTTATATTTTTCAAACAAATCTAGGCCCACAGGTTCAGGAGATCTCTGGTATAGAATGCAATGTGCATTACAGAGCAGGCAGGGTGATCCCTCTCTCATCAACACCAAGTAAAGGAAACCCATTATATCTATATAATATAACCCTACTGTTCCCAACTTCTACCTACCCACAGGGCCACATCTACCATGAAGCAGAGTGAGACATTTGTCTCAGATGGCACCCCTGCATTGAAGAAAAGGCAGCAGGAAGGCTGAAGTGGTGGGAAAAAACTTGCTTTCCTTGACTGGTCAAGAAAAAAAAAAATTCCCTAGTAACATATGATGTTGTTAAAATCATTTTATATGGTTAGGTTAGCTTTTGTTAGTTTGTTAGGCTCGGTTAGACTAGTGATGAAAGAGTCTACCTTGACGTGGTGGCAGGCTTATACCAGGCTTATTTTTTGGCTAAAATCTTTTATACTACAGAAAGTATGGCATTTCTATTATAACAGTTGAACCAACATGTATAGCACAGGCTAT
Source organism: Hymenochirus boettgeri (assembly GCA_019447015.1). NCBI lineage: Eukaryota > Metazoa > Chordata > Amphibia > Anura > Pipidae > Hymenochirus > Hymenochirus boettgeri. The sequence goes on along the minus strand of JAACNH010004048.1, from coordinate 12,616 downwards.
AAAATAAATTATTTTATTTAGAGCAACAAAAACCTGAATGGAGCAATATGGTAGTGGCAACACAAGCTGTTTGAAAAAGGGATGTAATATTTGTTTTAGTAATTTACTTTATTGGTAATTGACTGTTTGAAGAACTGTTTAAATACCATGTGATATGTAACTACGCCCATCATCAAAATTACGCCCAACGATTTATGAAAATAATAAGTGCAGCATTCAAAAGTATGGTTCAGGCAGCAAAAACCCCTGCCTACCCATGGGCCTCTACTGTCCCCAACTTCTACCTACCCTTGGGCCTCATCTAATTTTAAATCTCTATCTCCAACTATTTTCTTGTTGATCTGTGACAGGGATAGGTAACCATTATCCAAATGGTTTGAAAACTACAATTCTCAGCATTCACTCTATAGCCAAGGAATGCTGGGAGTTACCATTTTGAAACATCTGGAGATCAACTGGTTACTTATCCATGATTTTATAACTATGTCCTGCAGAATATACATTTCAATCTCCGCTCACTGTCTAAACTGGCATTATGGGAGGTAGTAAAAGTTACAATGAGCAGGTACCATAACAGAGGATTATGGGTAGGGAGCAGGTGGAAATGAGGTACTGCACACACAAAAGCTGTGAAAAGCTTAACCCATTTATTCAGTGAAACAGAGATAATGTTTCGGGGGACCTAGCCACCCTTCATCAGGTGATGGTAACCGGACATGGCAGGACGTTCAGTTACCAGCACCACAACTCAAAAATTGTAAGCACATGCTAGTGCTTGGGAATGCATTTTCCCTACATATTAGGGAGCAGATGGAGTTGCAGTGAAATATCTATACCTTTATATGAATGTAGATATTTATGCTATGTTTTGAAAACTACAACTCCCAGAATTCCCTGTAGGCACATTGCTTTTGTACTATGCTTTTAAATGTCAGCTGGAGGTCCACATACTTGCTTTAGTTTTAGCTGACCCTCATCAAGTGTTAGATTGTTATTATCATCACTAGAATCATCCACATCCAATTGATCACATATGGCCAAAAGGATTTTCATTACCTTTTTTGGCTTATAAAGACCAATGAAACTGCATGTTATCTGCTTCCATGCAGACACTTGATCTTGTCTGATGAATAGGTGCAGGTGCAGATACAGTGGAAGTTTGCTACTTTGTGCTGGCTCTGTCCTTTGTTAAACAGAGGTCAGAGGTGTTTAACCCCCGCCTTTCCAGTTACTGCTTTTTTACCCGGAGTTATAGTTCACCATCGCTGTCTGTATTCCTATGCCCAATGGCATCCTGTATAACATTCAAGGACATTAGAGCTGTTGATAACTCAATATTTACCCAGCCAAAAACACAGTAAGAGGTTGGGAGCTTTTGCATCTAGATATATTTGCCCTTTATTAAAATAGTGTGATATAGTGTAAGTTGCTATATACACGGCACATTGTCTTGGATTGATAACAATGTATTCTCAGTTTCAGTTATTACAGACAGACCTCTTCATAGACAGGAAGACTGGAATTCTTCTACCCGCGACCTGACGCAACCCATTCAAACTCAATGCTGGTTGCCCAAACCTGACCCGCAAATCGGGTAACCAGTGGATACCCGACTCAATGCAGGAGTAAAGGGCCATAAAGGGCAATGTGTTTCACTACATTTTAATGGTTTTATTTTTCGGGGAAAAAAACAATAAAATGAGAAAATCACTTTTTCTAATAGTTTGAAGAGAGAAATGTTGACAGAATTTGACCAAAATCATTCATCAACTTCCACGTGTCTAGACCCATTATAGCATTACAGTCACAGCATCACAGCAATAATGCAACAACTGAGAAAGCAGACCACATAAGGGGGGGGGATACTTGTTTCTTTATAATGCAAGTTAAAAAATAATTGCCAAACAATCGAATTAATAGATTTCTAGTTACATCCCTGTGGCACAGTCTCAAACTGTCTGATTTGATCATAATATGAAGTTAAAATTGAAATGAACTGGGGCACAATTGTCCCCTCCAGTGCAATGGAGCACAAATATTAACAAAGACAGGTATACTAGGGACATAGAAATGTGTACTATTTAAGGATATTGGGCTCGTTTATTCCAATGTGGCCAAACAAATACAGTATAAACCGACCGAGTATAAACCGAGGTACCCAATTTAACCTACAAAAGCAGTAAAAGTGATTGACTCGGGTATAAACCGAGGGTAGAAAATATGACCACTACTGCCTTCTGATTCTGTATTGTTTTGAGGCTTTAGTTGCCCTATCAATGGACAGTAGAATTCCCATACAGTAGTCCCATACAATAATAGCCAAATCCAGTATGGATGTTACTGAATGGGACTACTGTATGGGAATTCTTCTGTCCATTTAAAGGGCAACTAAAGCCTCAAAACTATACAGAATCATAAGGCAAACTTTAACAATAGATACCATCCTCCTGATTCTCTATTGTTTTCGGTTAGTTGCTCTTTAAATTCCACACAGTAACCCTCAATTTCTTGTCACTCCAGATGTTTTGAAACTATAACTCCCAGCATTCTTTAGTTTCTTGGAGTTGTAGTTTCCAAACATCTGTAGTGGCCAACACTTGCAAATAGGGGTAAATCCTACTTTATTCATGCATATAACAAACCAACCTTTTTGCACAAATAAAGGAGGTTTTACTCTTATTTGTAAGTATTGGGGACTCCAAAATGTGTTGCATTTTGCTACCTTGTCTGGCGGCCGCTCGCTTTGCATCCTCTGTGCCTCTGGATGACGTCACAGCGCAGAGGAAGCGCAAGGTAGGAGAAGGGTTTGACTCGAGTATAAACCGAGGTAAGATTTTTAGGCTTTTTTTAAAGCCTGAAAACCTCGGTTTATACTTGAGGATATACGGTAGATTGCATTTAATTCAATTAACGCAGTTTTAATCCTGGTCCTAATTTACCGCCACATTTTTTAGCATTTAAAACTGCAGAAAACCAGCATAATTTAATGTAAAGAATTCCTGACTGACATTGCACCTTTATAAATATATGTTTAGATTTCATTGCTTCTATGTATATATGAAATATTATGTATATGCTTTTGTAAATAAGCCTGCAATTACTTTCAAATGCAAATATATGATAACACATTCCTTGAATTTAATCACAAGTTACATGATGAATATACTTACTTCATTCCTCTTCTCTGTTTAACAGATTCAGGCACAGTAGCATCTTGGGCAAAATATCCCTTTAAATTAACCAATGGCTTTCCATGGAGTAGACTGCACACTGAATTTACTTATTAGTCAATGTGTAAATGTATCAATCTATAATTAAATTGATGGATATTTTAATCCATGTTTAGAGGGCTTCTTAAAATTTTAATAATAAACACATCACTTGTCAATTATGTATGATCTAATAAAGAAAATGGGCTCTACACTGGTAATAATAAGTATCTCTGAAAGATCTCTGCAGTCTAAGCTGTTGCACTAGTGATTATTATGCTTGTCAGAGCTCTAAAACCAGATTTCCTGCAGTATGTGCAACTGAGTGTTTAAAGCAGAATAGCAATGTGTTCTACACTGCCTGATAGTCTGATAAACTGCTGTGTGTAGCTGGAAAATTACAGTGTTTTATAAAATAATATTTTATGAGATTAAGTCAGCCAGTTTGTGGTGGTACAGCATTATTATGTGTCATTTAAATGTTTATATTGTTGCTTACAAAATGACATGGCATATAATAGTTCATTTTGTGGATTCCAGAGTACATAAACATGGAGATTCAACAAATGTTCTTTTTGTTAATTATGGTGCTAATGTTGCCCCAACCAATCAGATATTATTTAACATTTGAAAGGTAACATCTGATTGGTTGGGGCAAAATTAGCACTAATTTTAAATATATGAACTTTTAGTGAATAACCCTGAAAGTGTTTTGTCTAGTAAGGAAGAGCACAGGCAAAGTGTTGCATCTGACACTGAATAAGCCCCATAATGTAGTAACAATAAAAGGGACAATTGTTCCCTTTTAATGCTTTCCTAATAAAATGTATAAATATTTTGTTTTAACTTAGTGTTAGATTAAAGATACATGGTTTTGGATACCAGTGGCGTAACTACTAGGTCTGTATTTAAAGGGTATTTACACTGCAAATCCAAGTTACTATTACTAGATAGCTTAGGCTTTAAATGTAAAGTGTTTTTTTCTACCACCTCCTATACCCTACCTTTACTCATTGAAAGGTTCTGTCTTCCTCCTTCTGTCTCCGCCCGTTTTCAGGTCCGCCACCATGAGATTGGCCAAATCCCTTTACCAAGCAAATACTGTCCCGTTCGCAAAGCACATGCCTGACGTCAGTCTGCAAGAGACATGACATCAGTGCGCAGTCATGATGAACCCGCCGCGTGTGTATGCACACTCACATTATCACGCCACAAAGTGCTTGGTCTCGGTGTGATGACGTTACATGTGCGCATGCTCACGGGCAAGTCACCACAACACACATTCGCACACAGACATCACACACAGACTCACGTCAGGCGCGCGTTCTGAGAACAGGACAGTATTTGCTTGGCAAGGGATTTGGCCAATCTCATGGGGCGAAGCTGAAAACAGGAGGAGACAGAAGGAGGAAGACAGAACCTTTCAATGAGTAAAGGTAGGGTATAGGAGGTGGTAGAAAAAAAAACACTTTACATTTAAAGCCTAAGCTATCTAGTAATAGTAAGTTGGATTTACAGTGTATATGCACTGATCGAGTATATGCAGAAAGCAGAAAATGTACGTGCAATCATAGAATCAGGTTGATACTATGATATATCTCTAATGAACATTAGCTTGGAGGAGAATTTAGCATGTTTGACCTTACAGAAAAGATTTAATCGGGAACATTAATAATCTATTATTGGTCATTCTTCTGTTTTAACCATTCTTTGGTAAAACATCCGGTGTGTTTAGGGTTATTGTCTGGCTACTTACTATCTTGTTTGTTGCTTTATAGTAAGTTACATTTTGTCTGTTCACAGAACATTCTTCCAATAGCCATGTGTTTTTGTGACTTCTTCCTTGTGACCCTGCCTTGCATATCATTGTTTTTCTGTTTTTCTCTGTTTTTTGGTCTATGAAAACTGACAATCGCGAGTTCAAAAGAGGCCTTTTGGTATGCTTGGGTTCTTTGTGATCCCCCAGAGTATAACATGCCTTGCTGCTGTTGGTCAACTATTTAGGATAATTTATTTTTACATTTGTGACCAACTGCTTGACTTGTTGACTAGTGGAGTCCAACCCCTTTTCCCGGCCTGGAGAGCATCAAAAAATGTTTTTTTAAGGCCACTGAAAACCTCCATTTTCAACCCCTCAAACCTTTGTTTGTTAGTAAAGACCCAGATTGTTAATTAAATAAAGTAAGGCCTCTTACACTGGAACCTAAATTGCATTCCATTTAAAGAAACAATTGATGTTGTTTCAAAACTTTGCTCAAGCACCCAAGGACCTAACTGTCTAAAACGTGTAAATTACATCACAATTAAGATTATAGCAGCAATGTTGTCATGCCTCTCCTGCATCTACTTATCTGTTTGAGTACACAATCAGAGCTGTTACTCTTTAAAGGGCATGTCCACTCCCAAAACTATAATTCCCCCAACTACTGGCCCCACTCTGTAGTGTAATAAAATCCTTACCTTACATCCCTGCTCCAAATGGTTCTCCTGTAATCCCCCCCAAAGTCCAAAAAAGTGGCCATCAGGAGGACAGCAGAGTCCATATAGGACTCTGCCTCCTGACTCTCCTCCGGGAGAATTATGCCGTGCGCACTGCAGGCCTTCCCCCCTCCCTCTCCCACCCGTTTCTTTCTCCCTCCCCCTAGCTCCAAACCCTTTCAGTATGTGATAGGTATAGCTTCCCCAGCCCCAACCGCTATAAAATTATTGTTAGAAAGTCCCCAGATAGTTACTTACCTTACCTCTTTCCCCCGCCTTTCTGAACTGCCGGCAGCCGCGTCCATGATTGGCTGCTTCTCAGCCAATCACAGACGCAGCTGCCGTTCCTGCCCCCTGCTTGCAGTTCCGTGCAAGCAGAGGGCCGGGGCAGTGCGGCGAAGGATAGAGGGAAGGTAAGTAACTATCAAAGGACATTCTGACATTAAGATTATAGCGGTTGGGGCTGGGGAAGCTATAACTAACACATACTAAAAGTTGTTCTAAAGGGTGGACATGCCCTTTTTACATACTGTCCCTCTTATTACTACCAGTATATAGTTATGCTACAATTTTTTATATTTCACATGTATGGAGAAACAGAAAATTCTAGGAAGTAGAAAAACATTGAAAGAACCACTGCATGTAGCCTAGGGCTGCACTATCAGAGACATTAATCTTTAACATCAGCTGCTATTGAGTTAAAAACAGCTGTCAGAACTGGTTCTACAGGCAGCAAGGCTGCTTTGTGACCTCACTGAATGTTTTTTCCTATATACCCTAAGAAAGAGGCAGTGACAAAGTGACCTACTAACAATATGTTTTTTTTATTCCAGCTATCATTCCTTGCGCTTAAAGGGACACTATACTGAAAAAATGACTTTGCATCATCAGTATATATAATTGAATACATGTAAGCAGCACATATTCCGATTTGCGTGTGTTGCTGCATGCCTTCAATCCAGCACACATCCTCCCTCTTTTAACCACTCCCACTTCCACCTGACTTTTTTCCCATAAACCAACTGTCAAACCTGCACACAGCATTCCAACTGTCAAAACTCTGTCACCATTCCAGCTACAGTAAAACTACATACAGGAGAATAGTTTCTGAGAGCAAGAAACTTAATTGACAGCTAACATATAAGAAGATTTAGACTGGATATCTAAAGAAACGGGGCAGATCAACAAAAAAATTATGCCGTGGTTGTTATGGTCGATTTAAAAATAACATTATTTTTCGGTATAGATGCCCTTTAAGTCTTGGTATTTACTGGCATTAAAAAAAAGTCTTTCAATTGCTGTCTTTGGAGTTTGGTGAATTAAGGGCACCAGAGCGGGCACTAGCAATAGTCCAGATACTGCTCCACACACTGTAAAATTTCTCTTAAACCCACACTGAAAAAATGGGTTAGCAAGGGATTTGGGCAATGGCAGCTCTCTGTACAGTGCCCTGTTATTGCCTAGAACAGTAAGGAGTTGTCAATCTCTAGTACAATATTTTTTCTAATGGATAGAAAAATGTGAGATGACAGGCTCATATCTTAAATAAATCAAACCATGTTTCACATAATGAATCAATGTCTCTTCTACACTGAAAGGTAAAATGATTGAATATATTTCTTCCTTCCTATTCTACAATTCTGTGAATAAAAAAAAAATCCTTTGTTATTTATAATGCAGGCAGACTTCTTGCAGCCCTCCAGATGTTTGAAAACTACAACTCTCCATATTAAAAGACTAGTATTTATTATTATGCCATTTATTCATAGTAATAAGTAATTGAGGTTGAATAAAGACATTCATCCATCTAGTCCAACCTATTCACCCTCCTCTTTAACCCTACTAAACAGTTGATCCAGAGGAAGGCAAAACCCCCCCAGAAGCACAGCATGTGTTTCTGTCAGTTTATATCCATTTTTTGCATACATTTGTATGCACTTTTTAAACAATGTGTATTCCATAGATTTCTATAGAAAATGCATAAAAAAACGCACAGAAATGCTGCATACAGTGCGTTTTTTAAATGGACTGGAATGGAACGGATTAAAACGCAGCAGGTGTGAACGATATTATGAAATCCTGTGGGGTTTTACTGTCTGTCCATTTTTTTAAATGCACCTGCGTTTGAAAAACGGATACAAACTGATGTAGTGTGAATGAGCCCTTAGAAACTTATCTAGCCCACTTTTAAAGCTCTTCAATGAACTTGCCATTACCACATCTGCTGAAAGACAACCCCACAAATATATTTGTATAAAGTGGAGAAAGGGGATGCCCACCCTTAAGCTGGGTACACAAATTATTGATATAGAGCGGATCCCGTCAGTACCGACCTGATTGGCCCTATATCGCTAATACGTATGGCTGAAACAACCGCTTCCAAAGCTGAAGAACTTTTGGCGTTGGCATCAAGAATGGTCGTTCTGACCGGAAAATGTCTGTACTAACGTATAGGGAGTCGACCGTGATCAGATGGAGTATGGCAGTCTCGAACGTTATCCCTATACTTTATTTTACTTGCAAATTCTGTCTGTCATCTTTGACAGATTGGTACTGTGTGTACCCACTTTTAGAGTCTAGAAACTGCTGATCAAAATAATATTGTCAAATCTCTTTCTATGTAATCCTAACCCAAAGACACACAATAATATTCTTACGGTACAGTACAGAAAAGCCTGTAGTTACTGCCCTACTCAGTAAGTAATAGTCACTGGTGAAAGATTTTATTGATGTTTTAAAGGGGGGCTCCTTAATTAAGAATTACATAGACAATTACTAAGACAAGTGAATCAATATGTTTATTTGTTATACTTTAAATTAGAATCAGGGAATAAAAAGTGCTTTAAGTTTTTTTTGATCCCCCTTTAACTCCATACTAACAAACCACTGCACCAGAACGTATAGTAATTGAGGTTGAATTAAGACATATATTCACCTAGTCCAACCAATAGAAGTGATAAAAAAAAATCAGAAATGTGTACTGCTGCCCAAAGGAAGAAAAGATATGCAAGCTTTGAACCTGGAAATGAATATGAACTGATAAACTGAATTACAATTTGTGCCTTCTAAGCTTTTCTTCTTTTGTTGCAATAAGAACTTTAGAAGCTTGATATCATACATTGTCAGGCTGTGTGCTGCATGCTAATTAATCAAAGGAACAGTAAACTGAAAAGGAAACATTTTTGTAAAATGCTCGTTCCCTTGCAGCAAAAACATTGTGTATATAAAGAGATAAAATAAAGTTTTAAACGTCTGCAGGCGGTGGCTCTTCTACAAGGGTTTTCCCTCTTCTTACTATGCTTGGCAATATAGTGCTCTCTTGGTGTGCACTTCTATGCTGATAATGTTTTATGCACACATTAAACAGGAAGATGGCACTATAGATGTTGGGGAAATGATGCAAGATTTGAACACACTTGAGGTACACATTATATGCAATTTACATGGTTCATTTTGTGTTGGGAAAAAACAATCCACCATCAACTTTTGGTGAAGTCAGGGCATATGCTGTGACCACCACTTTTCCATAATGAAGTAGCTACAGCACATACCTTGCCCGCCGGTATTGTTTAAAATGTTTATATATGTTGACCACAGTTCCCCTTTACTTTATGGGTAATTATATGAAAGTCCAGAGCTAAGAACACAAGTGTGCAATAAAAGAAATGTTTATTCCAAAAGCATGCCAGTGTGTGAAAGGGGAGTATTGAACCAGAATGCTTTATCTAGATGCTGTGGAATATTAAAAATCAAATTCAGGAAGTGATGCTTGTAGAGACAAAAAGAACTGAAACAACAATTAGCACAATCTGGATCCAATGAGAGCCTTAACCTATTGAAATTATTGATTAGTTGATCCGAGTATAAGCCGAGGTACCTATTTTTACCTGAAAAATAACTAAAAATTGATTGATATATATGCCATAGGTAGAAGTATAAGCCGAGGTACCTATTTTTACCTGAAAAATAACTAAAAATGGATTGATATATATGCCATAGGTAGAAATTATGACCACTACTGCCTTCTGATTCAGTATTGTTTTGAGGCTTAAGTTGCCCTTTAAATGGACAGCAGAATTCCCATACAGTAACCCCATACAGTAGTCCCATACAGTAATAGCCAAATCCAATACCGGTAACCCCCAATTCCTTGACACTCCAGATGTTCTGAAACTACAACTCCCAGCCGGCTTTATTTGCAGCAACCCAATAATGATTTCCATAAAAAACATCCAAATTCATCATTAACATTTTTTTTAAAGGCACTCATTTTAAAACCAGACAAACATACTTTACCCATACACCTAGCAAAAGTATTCAATCAGATTCCAACAGAATTTCTAAACTTATATCCTCAAATCTTCTAAAATAACTAACCAACTGACGCTAGTAAAATGCTTGGCACACAGAGAGTGGTAAAATGCTTTGTATATAACCACTGGTAAAATAGTTGGCACAAAGACTGGTTAAATGCTTGGCACACAGACAATGGTAAAAATGCTTTGTACACAGACCACCCTTAGAACAAAATGGGGCCCCTTCTTGACCAAGGGCACTGGTGCGGTCACATCCCCTGCACCCCTGGTAGCTACGCCCCAGTGAGTAAGTGCCCTGAGTATAAGCCGAGGTTTGGTTTTCAGGCTATTTTTAAAACCTGAAAACATCAGCTTATACTTGAGTATATACGGTAGCCCCTTCAGTCAGTGTGTTATTGGTTATATTAACTTACATTAAATGTGTGATTTAATAAAGATTTTATGTGAATTCCAATTTTTTAAAATTACTTTTGTTCAATTAAAAAAAAATTGTTTGTGTTATGATCTCATTACTAGACCTCCTGCTTTAATATTTTATCAAGTAACACTGTGTCCTCTATTTATTCAGCCGAACTTGATATTGCTTTATTTAAGGCATGTCATACAACTAAAGATATTCATTTCACAAGGACAAACCAAGAATACAAGGGGCCAACAAACAGAAAGTTTAAAGATAAAGAACCAAAATAATTAATTTCCTCTTTAACAGGAAAACTTAACAGTAATGTAACCGCACTAAAAGATTATTTACCAAAAGATCAGAAAATCCAATTAACTTTGATACTTACAGGAACGACCAGTATGCCTTCACGGTGTTATTAACTGTCAACAGAATTCAAGTACAAAAGAGGTCAAAATCCAGCAGATAGCCATCATTTAAACAACTATTTTTACAGTTTATGTGTAATTCAGAGCTGGTATTGTCTAGAAGGACCATTTTAAAAGAAACACAAAGGATGCATTTACAGTAGTTGTACACCAACATAACACCAGTGCTACTTGGCACTGGCTCCTGTGGATGTAGGAAGCGGGATCCCAGAAGGAAAACCCTGTGGATAGTAGATGGACAAAACCCTGTAGATAGTAGATGGACAGCAGATAACAACCTGAACAGATCAATTTGGGGAGGGGGGGTGAATGCAGTAAATTCCCCTCATATTGAAGATATATTGGGTAAAAATAAGGAAAGGAGATGGCACTAAGTACAAAGGTATAACATAAAGAAATAGCTTTCCTAGTAAACTATTAAAATGGAGGCTATAAAGTGACTAAGAGATGAAACTGTCTGTTTTATATGCAAGTATGAAATCAAACCGACAGCCTGTAAAAACCAGTGATCATTTACTAGACAGATGAAGAATGCAATGCAATGATATAAATAATTGAGTAATACTATAAACAGACATTAACACACCATGTTCATTCTTGTACTCAAAAATAAGAATTAAACACAGAATATCAATAAACAATATTGAATCAGTATAGGAAAATGAGTACTACAATGTAACATGCTGCTATAGGACAGTGTTTTTATTCATTTATCTAAAAAGTCCCATCATTCTATAGTTATTGTAATGAAGAAAGAACCAAATACCAATACCAATACCCAATAGACAGAATAGACTGTAAGTATAAAGATTATGTCAAGAATTGTTTTGGTTGTCCCATTCCCTTGTGGAAAACTTTGGCAATCAGTATTAGTTCAAATTTCATTCCATTCATCTGTTCAGTAGTAAGGTCTGAATACTGTCTATGGTACCGTATCCCAACCTCTCGTTCAGCTCTCTTAGCTGAGTGATGAGTTGGCTGATAGCAGAGTAGTCACAACCAATGGGTATTAAAAGGTGGTTCAATAGAGATGTGTTCACAGTTGTGAAAGGACCTAGATTGTCTGGGAGCACAATAAATGCACTGTTATTAATAGCAATTACTAAGTGGTTGCATTGTAAATGTGTTTGCTCTAATTTATTCTTCATCATTTGGTTACAATGTCCTGGAACATACATAGAAGCAGCCAGAGATGGTAGAGGTTGTGTAGGTTTCTATACCGTGTGTATTTTTTTACAGGGCAGGGTACTCCAAGGGGACTTAATATATATAAATATTACATTATTTTCTTATAATACATAAAGTTAATATATTTATACCATGTCTTCAGTTCCATTACAATGCTGTCATATTAAAAGTAAATAAGTATAAGAAACTGACCATGATTTACTTGGCATTGATAGTGCAAAGGTTAACTCCGCTTAAAAAAATACCCTACCCCCACCAGATTACCAAACCCCATAAAAGCGACGTGACACCAGACTTGGAACAAAAAACCACAGCACATTTATTATTATTTATACAATAAGCTTAAAGTACATCATAAACATTAGAACATTAAAATTTTACCTTGTAACCATGAACATTTTAAACCTTATTTGCAACCTACAACATTCTGGTCCATAGAGGCCTGCAACCTTGCCTATAATCCATCAACCCATCAGCAGCTCCAACACCAGCTCATTGGGTGTCATATAATCCATCAACCCATCAGCCGCTCCAACACCAGCTCAATGGGTGCCATATAATCCATCAACCCATCAGCCGCTCCAACACCAGCTCAAT